>JAMQGT020012085.1:0-116954 GCA_024447675.2 Pterophyllum scalare | reverse complement strand
ATCTGTACAGGTGTGAATATTTTTGCTTTCTTTTGGTTTAAATAAAACCATCATCAGGAAATATGAGACAGTATAACAACATGAGTTCATCTCACCCCTACAGTGCGGACAGACCAGACAACTGAAATCTTCTCAGACACGATCCCAGAGGACAACAAGACCTCCATCACAGGGGTGATCTGTTGTCTAAAGGTTATCTGCCTGAAGATTTTGGCAAGAAACAGTGTGGTGTGTCTATTTATGGTGTGTGTACCACAGGTTTTATGATTAAAAGAGGTTACCTGCCAGTGAAAGTTAAAAGCCTCCAGCAGCTTTATCCTGCCCTCTCTGGACGGCACGCTGTCAGGAGGAACAGGCTGCACCAGCTCAGAGCCTGCCGTGATATCTCCAAACAGCAACAGAGCTCGGATGGCAAACCAGCCACCAAACCTCGGATGCACGCACACTCCAAACATTTTCTGCAAGCAAGCAAAAGGAGGGTCACACCAGACAAGAAAGGTAAAGGATGCCTTTTAAAATGTACCAAAGTGGCAATCAAGAATATGATTACTTTTTCAGCCCAGGGCTGGTCTGTGACATCAGTCTTTTGGTAGTAAAAAGCTGCTCCGGATACGTGAGCTGCAGTCTGGGCCAAGAACTTGGGTTTCCTGCTGGGCAGCAGCTCATAGTCATACCTCACATCCACCTTCTGCCCTGGAAAACACTGCAGGGCAGAAGCAGGTAAAAAAAAAAAAATGTAAATGTGACAAAAAGGTTATGAATATGATTATAGTTGCAATCTAAATATAGTTAGCTAACATGACGATGATGTGAGACTGTCAGAGGCTTAAAGGTTTATGCCACAGCTGCCCCAAATTAACAGCATTGGTAATTACCAAAATCATTTTTATGTTTCTGCGATGGTTAATCCATTAATATGCACAAGTTCTTTAATCAAAATTATATTTTTAGTGCTAAAATGTAACTATTGTTGTTACCCTTCTCCCTCGTGGATAGGTTCATGTCCCTCCTTGCACAGAATTGTTCATTAGTCCAATGAGCTCATCATACATGTGACTTTTCATATCAAGTATGGCCAGGCAAAGCCAAGAGAGGCATGTAAGCACGACTGGCTGGAAACTAACTGAGACTGGATATACAGAAGAATTTAATGATGAAGGAGTGACCTAGATGATTAGTAAGTGAGTGGGTACCCTGGGTATCTTGAACTCTGTAATTTAGGCCTCAGGATGCTGGCCTTCAAAGCAGAATTGCAAAGAAAAAGTTAATAAAGGAGAAAATGAATATGGGGAAGAAAAAAAAACACAAGTGTATTTTAATTAATTGACAGAGTATTTTAATTTTATATTCAACTTGTGTTTTGTGAAATTTGTGTTTGGTTGATTCTTTCCTTGTTATATCAATGCTTCTTGGCAATAAATCTTAAAAGCCTGTTTATTTCCTCTTAAATGGAGCCACAGTTGTAGGGAAAATTTATTTTTTCGGGTTGAGCAAAAGAGTTGAGTGTGTGGGTTGTGCTCTTGAAAAACTTGCCAAACCTTCCCTGCCAATGCCAAACAGCTTTTTTGACTATTAACCCTTGTATTGAGCTTCTGGTATCCCAGGTGCTGGCAATCAGGCTTGTCATCATTGGAGGCAATTTCACTGCAGAGAGATATTAAGATGAGACTCTGCAACCATTGTTGACCCCATATCTCCACAGTCTGGGACCAAACTCTATCTCCAAACTCCAAGATGACAACACGCACCCCTGTCAGAGTGGGGCTTATCAGATACTACCTCCAGAATTTGGGAGTGGAGAGGATGGAATGACCTGCCTGCATTCCTGACCTCAACCCCGTTTGTGGCAGAGTGACCAACACAACCATATTGGCTGACTTGCGACAAATGCTGGTTGGTCACACACTGCCGTGTGTGACCAAGCTGGTGACCAGCATGAGGAGGGGGTGCCAGGCTGCTGTGCCTGTGTAAAATTTTGCCTCAGTTCAGTCTAGTTTCCAGAGTGAGTGTGTTCAGTTTAGATTTTGCTGTAATAAAATTTTCAGTTTTAGTTTAATTTGTATTAGTTTCAGTGTTACTTTAAATTTTTCTTTCTTTAGTACATTTTTCAGTGGCAAGATTTAAAAACAGTACAATATCATAATACAACAATGCAAACACTTGGCACGGTCACATAAACATCCTGGTTTTGATAACCATGTGCACCTGGGGCCTGTGCTACAAAGCAAGTCCAGCATACCCAGGGTATCTTTCAGTTATCTGAACTTACTTACCCTAACACTGGCAATCAGGGTGGTTATCAATAATTAACCCCGGGTTTATCAATCCAGCTATGAGCATGTTCACACGAAAGGACTGCTGTTGCCAGCATGTGACCAATCACAAACATGGATAAGTGTGCTGGCAGCCGCAGTGTAGAAGCTATGGAAAAGCTATCCACACACAGGGGTACGAGGGATCTTCCGGGAATGCAAATGCTATTTTTCAGAGAACTGATTGGTCATCACACCTGTTGATCTCTAATCTGGAACATAACCTGCTCCAGAGTAGGTTAGGGCTACAGCATATATTACCATGGCGAGGAACCTTGATGAGAGTTAACCCTAAAGTTACCTAGATAAGCCCAAATCCTGCTTTGTGGTACAGGCCTCAGTGCCTTCTTATGTATCGATACATATGGACAAATTAAAAAAAACTAAAACTAGAGCTATTTCCTGTATGTTTTATTTTAGTTAGTTTAATGAGTAAAAAAATTAACTTAGGAAAATACTATATAGTGTATATTATAGTATTTTTTCCTAAAGTCTAATTTTTATTTATTTATTGGTTAACTTCATATTTTTTCACTTAGTCTCACGTTTTAGTTTAGTTTTAGTTAAAATAATCTTCTCACTGCTCCTCTCCACCTTCACCCTCACCTGTGACACAGCAGAGGTGATGCACTGTCTAACACACTGGTCTATGGGGTCAGAAAGCCCCTGGTAACACCTTTGCTCCAGGAAGGGCAGGAAAGCTTGTTCAAACATGTCAGGAGCGCTGAGCACCACCACAGCTAGGGTGTCATCTGGGTAAGACAGGCGGAGAGTAGGAGGCAGCACAGAGTTATACCAGCCAATCTGTAAACATGGAGCACCGGATACATATGTACAGATAAACATATACAGGTCATTCCACTTCAAATCATCAAATTTTTAGAACATTTCTGCTCAACCATGTTCGATTTGCCTGAAAAGTTTTGATTCGAGATGTAATAATCTATACACATACCCATAAGGGAAATAAACAGTACGTAAGTAAATATGAAGTATCCCGCCACCTATTTAATTTATACTTGTCTAACAATTTATATGAACTGAAAAGAGCAAAGATTTAATCGGCCTATGTAAAAGAAATATTTATACGCTAAGAACTGGTTTTCTCAACTCCTCACTTGCCAGTCCTGGTCAGAAGTCAATTGTAATCCAGAAGACCCTCTTCGTGGAAAAACTACACACTCAGAAGAAAATCGGTGTCATTATACCTTTAATGGGTACACTTCAAATCCCAGTTTTGTTAAACGGTCATTTAACAGTCCTATTATATTTTCCACGCTTATGTTGGAAGCCGCCATTGCTGTGTATCAACATTGAGCTTTGCATTGTGGGATTTGGTGTTCTTTGTCTAGTCAATGTCAGAAATAAAGAACCTTGTCTCTGTTGTATGACTAGAATAACTTTTTAAATACAGTATATTTTACTGCGTGAGTATACGTAAAGGCTATTTTTGTAGTTTTGTGGCTAAAATCAATTACACGTGCCTTTGGACTACAATACCCAGAGGACCGATGCGTTCATGTCATACGCAATCACGTTATTGTTATGGGCTCCTGGATTTAAAAGTGGAGTCGCAAGGTTTTCTGTGAGTAGCTTGATTAGCCAGTTAGCAGCAGAAATGTGTTTTTATTCCCATTAAGTCTTCAGAGACAGCAGTAGGGTTAAGAAAGTAAACGTTATCGAGTGTTTTAGAGGCGAATATATATATTTTTTTCTGCCGACACAAATAAAATCCTTAAGCACGTCGAGAGAAAAAATATCGTAATGCACCGCTAATGTTAGCGGCATCAACTGTTTAAAAATTGTTATTAATGGTTGATGTGCTTCATTATGTTTGTGTGCTGTGCATTTTGCTGTCTATTTCAGCAAATGCCTACTCTGCCCAGAGCTTCTCTTTCAAGCTTCCGCTTCTGGCAGCCGGACAGAGATCTTCTGAGTTCCTAGCGGACCTGCAGATCAGTTTAGTAGGCCCATGACTTTATCAGACAACCTATAAATCGTGGTACGAGAGCGTATTAGGACCGTTCTAGGTAAAATAGTACGAGACAAAAATCAGAATTTCCAAAAGACATTAAAGAAAAATGGCTTGAAGCACTTTGATTAAAAGGGTGCATTTTAAATGAAAAGAATAAAATATTAGGGAACCACATGCCATCACAACCTGTTTGTAATGCCTACAGTTATACTTTGCGATTAGCGATGAGGAAATGCTTATAATTTTATCCAGGATTTAACATTTTATTTTCTCTTAAGGTCTTTGTGGCATCTCCTGATCATCTGTGGCCTCTGGTGCAGAGAGGATGATCCAATGTGTCAAGCTTGTGTTTCCTTCACAAAAGAGCAACGCATTTTTAGTGTTTCTTCATAAATTAAAGTGACTTAAATCTCAGAGAATTTGGAAATTAATCTCATATCTACTGCTTTACTGTGAGAGCATCCATTTATATCTTATAAACTTGTGATTCTAATATAGGAAAACTAGAATAGTAATTAATTTTAATACTATTAATAAAATGCACTCCTTTTTTGGGTTTAATTTGTCCATCCAGTTATCTTCTGCCACTTTTCCACATCTGGGTCCTAGGGGGAGCAGTCTAAGCAGAGAAGCCTGGGGGGACACCGAGGTGTTCCCAGTCCAGCTGAGAGATAGAATCTCTCCAGCTTGTCCTGGGACCTCCTCCCAGTGAACACCTCACTTAGGAAGAACCCAGGAGGGATCCTAGTCAAATACCTGAACCACCTCAACTGGCTCCTTTTAATGTGGAGAAGAAGCAGCTCTACTGAGAGCCCCTCAAGCTTAAATACATTTGTGTTTTCATAAAGTGACCAGAACTGTTGGGAAATGCGTAGACTTCAGCTAAGACTCTTTGCTTTAACTACATGCAAAGCAGTTGTGGTTATGTGTGTAAACACATGTTTTGATCCAAGAAAATCCCTGCTTCTCTTTTAATCTGGAAATGTGCTAATACACTGTCATATTGTGACACCACAGGCTACACATTCCTGTGTGGTAGCTGATCGCTGTAACTAAAAACGTGCAAATGCACGGGGCTACTGTAATTTAATCTCCCTCAAAGTGTAAGCTCTTACTTCACCTACCAGCCAGAAAACGTGTCTAACGTTGTATCATTGTTCTGTGGTGGTTTTTGACGCAACATCTTTGTTAGAGCAAACAGCGTTGTCTCGCATTATACTTCCGCATGGATCAAGAATCAGTTAAGCAATGATGATGATTAAGCGTTGTATTTGACAACTTCCCTTGATGCATTCTCTTTCTAGTTCAGCTGAGACATGAACTGGGACAATCAGCTTAACTCGATCCTGTCTGTAGCAGATGGCAGTGTTGCAAAGATGAGGGTGAGTACGTTTAAATACCGTTCGTTGTTAGTTGTGTAGGAAATGGTGCTTATTTGTAAGCGTTGACTCATGTTAAAGCGGGTTTGTTCTATATCCGCCCGAGCAGTAGTTTTGTGAAGGCAAAAGAAAAGTTCACGCCCTACAATGTTTATCAGTCACTGACACTAAAAAAAACTCCACGTTTAAATATACGTAAATAAAGGTGCGTATCATTAGCATCAGCAAACTCTTGTTTGCGGAAAGAAAAATCAAATTAATTCATCTTATTTTTACTTTATATTTTTCACATGCTTGTCTGCATCCCATTGTTTGAGAAGCACTGGCACACAGCATAGTAGAAGGTTCACTGAAGGCTTGTGGTCAGTTCTCATAGCAATCTGTAGATGGCAGCAATGCTCTGTTAAAGTTTAACAGTGATTCAAATGTAAGACAGTGTAGAGATAGTGAGACTTTGGAAGTACCCTTTGAATTTGAAAATTTTCTATCCTTTACAGGAGAGGCTGACCCCAACGGTGAAATTCTTCGAAACTGGAGAAGGTGGGTAGATGGAGCAATTTAAAATTTCTCTGTATGAATAAAAGTGGAAATTACCCTGCTGTTGTTTGTGTTAAATCGACTTGCTGTCTTCCTGACTTAACAGAATTGTGTAGGTGCAACAGAGGTTTGCACCATCTGATGTGGCTACCTGTGAGCTAACTTCCACTCTTCCTTTTCAGATTTGTTTCCAGTGCGTGAGAGGGCTTGTGATTCAGATTCAGATCCTCCTGCTCTTCCTCCTCGAGCCCCCCTTCTCCGACAGACTTCTCCAACCCTCAGTCCTGGTGTCCAGTGGGCGGACATAGCTTCTGTCCAGTCACAGCTCCAGATGCAGAGTCAGGTGTGTGTTTATTTAACAATGACAACCAATTAGCAGTATATTTATGATGTTTAATATGTTGTTTGATTTCAGCAGCAATACAATTTCTCTTCCCAAAATCTTTCAAAGGCGATTGATTCCCTTACCCAGAAGCTCCATGACTTGGAAAGAGAGAAACACTCTCAGCAATGTCACATCCAGATGCTACAAGGTAACCATTTGTTGCACTGTGAACTCACTTTATACTGCGTCACATTACCCTCTCATAAACACATGACTCCATTTTGCCAACTAAAAGAAATGAACTGTTGTCAGATTTAACGGTGTTTAGTGTGGTCACATCCAAATTAAGGTGTCAGGTCACCCAGAGCCAAGTTGGTGAAACTGCATACATGTGGATTTTGGCCCACTCCTCTGTACAGATCTTCTCCAGATCTTTCAGGTTTCAGGGCTGTTGCTGGGCAACATTGAGTTTCAGCTCCCTCCAAAGATTTTCTGTTGGTTTCAGGTCTGGAGACTGGCTAGGCCACTCGAGGATCTTGAAATGCTTCTTATGGAGACACTCCTTAGTTGCCCTGGCTGTGTGTTTCGGGTCATTGTCATGCTGGAAGACCCAGCCACAACCCATCTTAAATGCCCTTACTTCAGTAAGAAGGAGGTTGTTGGCCAAAATCTCACGATACATGACTTCATCCGTCCTCCCTTAAATACGGTGCAGTCGTTCTGTCCCCTTTGCAGAAAAGCACCACCAAAGTATGATGTTTCCACCCCCATGCGTCACGGTTGGGACGGTGTTCTTGGGGTTTGTACTCATCCTTCTTCTCCCTCCAAACACGACGAGTGGAATTGATACCAAAAAGCTTTTGGTCTCATCTGACCACATGACCTTCTCTCATGCCTCCTCTGGATCATCCAGATGGTCACTGGCAAACTTCAGATGGGCCTAGACATTTGCTGGCGTGAGCAGGGGGACCTTGCGTGCCCTGCAGGATTTTAATCCATGACGACACAGTGTGTTACTAAGGGTCGTCCTCGATACTGTGGTCGCAGCTCACTTTAGGTCATTGACCGGGTCCCCCCCGTGTAGTTTCAGGCTGATTCCTGACCTTTCCTTCCTTACCCTTACCCTTTCCTTACCCCACGAGGTGAGATCTTGCATGGAGCCTCAGACCAAGGAAGATTGACTTCTTGTGTTTCTTCCATTTTCTAATAATTGCACCAACAGGGATTAGTTTGTACATATGCTGACATGAATTTGAAATTTTGACCATTTTTAATGGACATCAACCACTGTAACATAATACAGCTGACAGATAATAAGGAAAAACAATGCCAATAAAAAGCATAGAAAATTGAAGGTGCTTATATGAAATACAGTTTCATCCACTTCCACTTCAGGAGTGATGCTGAAAAACTGAGCCAATAGCCAAATACTTGCAGCTGCAGGAAGTAAGTAGATTTACAGGAAAATATGGTCTCAATTTTGTGACCTATCAGTACTTAAAGCACCTCTTGAAAGAGATGAGTCCAAGCAAACTTTATTTGTTAGACCTTCTTTCTTGGTCTACTGTGGATTGGATTGTGTCTCATTTTTATATCACCTGGAAAGTAATAAATCTAACATTTAAGTGTCTTTAGTATATCTAAAAAGCTGCCTCGCCATTGTCCTAAGTTCATATATGTGTATAGCCAGAGCTGGCCCTCCTGTATCCTCTCTACTCACAATCCATCCTTTCTCTCTACAGTCTGGAAAAAATGCAAAGTGTATTCAGCCAGAAAAGATTCATTCATAATTAAAGATATTAATAAATTATTCTGGTTTGTCCACAAGGCTGTAAGGAGCTGTAAAGCAGATAATATTAGCTGGTCATAGAAATCTGTCTTCTTTTCCAGAGGAGGTTCATAGGCTGCGTGAGGACTTGAGAGAGAGGGATAGACAAAGAGAGGAATCGAGGAGAGGACAGAGCCCAGGAGCAGACAGAAGGATGGAGCAGTGGAAAAGGGAAGTTGGACGTGAGCTGAACAGTCTGCGGGGACACATCACTCGAGCCACGTCGCTAGGCAACCTGGAGGAGAGGTGCATTAGGGGTGGAGCTGGGGGAGGTGACTGCAAAGTGATCTGATGATAGGTCCAGCCCTAAATTGACATTAAAGTGTTTACACCTCACACAGAATTCAAAAAAGAGATGACTTTTAAAGAGTTGTGTGAGTGTTATTTACTTTCTCTTTCTCCTCAGTTTCAGCTCAAAGCTCCGCCGAGAGGAGCTGGAACACCTGCGGAGAGAGTTGGACCAACTGAAAATACGCCTGAGTGAGTCACGCACACACACACAGACACACACACCGTTGCATTGATTCAGTGGGACTGCACATGTCCTTTTCCATTATTAGTCAATAAAGGAAAAGCAAGCACCATCTTGCTTGCAACATCTGCTCTTTCTTTTCCTCTTGACAGGGAGGCAGGAGGAGGACATGTTCCTCCAGCAGGCACAGGCCAGGGAGACCAGGAGACTATACGAATGCAGCTGCAAGGTATACACACACACACACTGCAACCCACAGGCTGTGTTTGCTTGTGGGTTTGTGGTTTTTATTCTTTCAGATCCTTAACCTTTCTCTATGTGATTTATTCAGACTATAGAGGAGCTGACAGACAGCTACAGAATTCACAACACTGAACTGACAAAGACGGTCTTACAGTATTCTCACACCCAGCAAGAGGTCCGCCAGATCAGGTATATGTGTGACCAGTCTGTGTGTCCAGGTTTTTTCTTGTCTTGTGTTACATATGTTACTATAAATTACTTATACCAGATCAACTGTGTCAGAACTGAAGGATGAGGTCAGAAGTCTCGTTCTCCGAGGGTGTGAACCAACACCACCTCTGCCTTCAGCACACACATCAAGTAGGTGTCTTCTTTTCTGTTTCTGTCAAACGCAGATGCACAGCATGATAAACCATGTTTTTTTCTTCTTCCATTTGATTTAGGGGCTTCACCACTCCCACTCTCCCACAGCCATAATAGAGAGGTTAAAGTTGAAGACTCTGACTCAGAAGACCTTAGCCCGACCCCTAGCCTTGCCGAGGTCAGCTCAGATGATCTCTCGTGGCTGGATGACCCCGGTAGGACTTTATATGTTTTTGGAATGAAAAATGCGTCAAAGGACAGTAGCCTAGTGCACCTGCAGGCACAGCAATACAACATGTTTGCATTGCATTATTTTCACAAGCCTTCTTGTCCACCTAGCTGTATTGCAACATAGACATGTTCTGACAATCAAACCTGCTCAAATCAACATAAAACCTTACGCAAGGAAGCAGATGGGCACAATCTGATGGTGGTTTTAGCAAGATGGGACTAGTAGTTCCCCCTCCCATCACTCCCCAACACATCTGGCTCAACCTTCGGTCTGATTCATCCCAGCAGGTCTGACTCAGTGCGGCGCGTACGCTATAGTCGTTTGTCAATTTTGTTTACAGTGAAATAAGCCCCTTTCAAACATTCACTCCTTTCCACTGATCTGAGAGCATCTAAATGCACTGGCTTTATGTCAGAGTGGCAGTTTTACTGGTTTGGACCTAGTTTAGGTATAACTTTCAATACAAGTCTGAACTGCATACACTCACATTAACTCACATTGACTCTTTGTGCATCTTTAAGAGTTGCTGAGTTCACTAACAGCATGACTTTTTCAGAGAATGGCCTAAGCACCACTTACATATGTAGGGTATTTAATGCAGTTTTTCTCTGTTTCTAATTCACAAAAAAATTAAGACGTTTACATTCTCCTGAGAATTTAAGAATTAAGTTTCTTTCAATTTAACCTTTTTTATGTAAGCTGTCAGGAAGATATGGCTCATTTTTGCCATTCCTAATCCTGAACAGGAATCATTCTCAGGGCCGGGTCAGTGTCCTACAGCACCTGCATCACACGCACATGTACAGACACACTGTTTTAGCGATGTGTTTGCATGTACAACTGCAATTCCAAAAAAGTTGGAATTCTGTAAAATGTAAATCAAAACAGAAAGCAATGATTTGCAAATCTCCTAAACCCATATTTTATTCACAGTAGAACATAGAAAAAAATATCAATTTCTTGGAGAGAAATGATGTCTCATTCTTGTCTCTGATATAAGACTAACTGATCAGTTCTGGCTCTTCTTTGTCATATTTTTCCTTTCATGATATGCCAGTTGTTTCCAGCTGATGAAAGGTCTGGACTGCAGGCAGGCCAGCTAAGCACTCAGACTCTTCTACTGCATGGCTATGCTGTCGTAATAGATGCAGTATGCAGTTTTGCATTGTCTTGTTGAAAGGTCTTCCCTGAGGAAGATAGGAGCATGTTGCTCTAAAACTTGTGTGTACCCTTCCAAATGTGTAAGCTGCTAATTCCATAGGCACTATTGCACCCCCATACTGTCAGAGATGCATACTTTTTAACTAAGCCTTGATAACAAGCCACATGGTCCCTGTCCTCTATAGTCAGTCCATTTGAAATGAGCTTTGGCCCAGAGAAGATGGTGATGTTTCTGGATCATGTTCACACATGTCTTCTTCTTTGTATGATAGAGCTTTGACCTGCATTTGTGGACGGCACGGTGAACTATGTTCAGACACAGTGATTTCTGAAAGTGTCCCTGAGCCCATGCAGTGATTTCCTATTCTTAATGCAGTCACCCGAGGCCCCGAAGTTTGCAGATTTGATTTTTTAACTTTTAACTGCGCACAGAGATTTCTTCAGAATCTCTGAGTCTTTTGATGTTATTATGTACTGTAGATCAGATATTCAAAGTTTTCAAAATTTTATGTTGAGGAACATTATTCTGAAATTTGCAGGTTCAGTTTTTTGCAGATTGTTGATCCAATGCCTCCCTAAGATGGTCTTTTTATATCTAATTGTGTTGCTGACGTGTTGCCAATCAGTCTAATTAGTTGCAAATTGTTCCTCTAGTTGTTTCTTTTTGTACTACTTGAATTTCCAGCTTTTTGTTGCCTCTGTCACAACTTTTTTTGAGATATTTTGCTGCCATCAATTTCAAAATGAGCTAATATTTTTCATGGAATAGTTTGATATGTTTTCTATGTTCTATTGTGAATAAAATATTGGTTTATGAGATTTGCAAATTATCACATTGTTTTTATTTACATTTTACTCAGTGTCCCAAGCTTTTTGGAATTGGGTTTGTTTTTTAATGGAATAGACTGATATGTTTAAGGCAAGGAGCCAAGCTTGGGGTGACCTCATTTCCAGTCTTTATGCTAAGCTAACCATAGCCTCGCTGTAACTTCATCTTTCATTATTGATCTTCTCGTGACCATCACCAGTGAAGTGTTATACAAAAAAAGAATGCACAGAGGAGTTTTAAAAAGAAATATTAATAAATAAAAACTCAAAATTAGATATAAAATATATGTGAGTATATAATTTACTGGTGATAGTGACTGTAGCATCACTTGTCAGCAGGTTCGTAGCCCTGCTGTGTTCTTCTGTCCGCAGAAAAAAAAAACACTAAAGCTCTCATTTCCTCTCCAACAGTCTCTCCAAAGCCGGTCATTTCTTGGAGAAATTTAGTACTCTGTGTGCCTGTGTGAGCTCATGCACTGCTCGCCCCTGAGACTTACTGTAACAGCGGGTTGATGTTCCCGGAAGAGATTACCATCACTGCTCGAAATGTTTCCCGGAGTGATTTGAGACCATGAAGCCAGAATAATTTGACGATTGTATCCACACACACACACACACACACACACGTGCACGTGTACTCATGCCAGTACATAGTTGTTAAGGGAAAACATTTGAATCTCTTCCAACCTAATCCCAGATGGTACCACAGCAATGAGGTACTCGCATACACAAAATTAACTGCTCCTCTCTGCTCCTAATGTCTGCCAGCTCTTCATCAGAAGCCCCGAGCACGTCTGAGTATTCAGTCCAGACGGAGTGACTTTGCTGGTCCTGGATCAGATGTGGAGGTGACGACAATGATGATGATGATGGTGATGATGATTTTGAAGATGATGTGAACCCAGATTTAGGATCTGACTTAAGTCTTGATGAGCTTTGACCTTTGTGTATTATGAGTTTCTTGGTAAAGGTGAAGACTGAGGAAGCATTCAGCAAGAAAAAGACAGCAGACTGTGTTGTTGCTTTGTTGTTGTGGAGCTTGATGAGAAATTAAATGAAGTGCACAAAAAGTAAGATAAAACTTTGTAAAATTTAAAAAATAAGTATTGACTGTGCACACAGGAAAGCAACAAGTAATTAAATGATTCTACCTATTTCTGTTTGGATACGATTATTTTTATGGGAAACTTTTGGTTATTTAGGAAAATATTTGAATGCAGGTTTTAAACTGTTAATTGTTAAAGAACCAGAAGTGTTGGACTCAGGACAGATCACACAGTGTGAAGCTACTTTAAATGTATTTTAACTGACTTGAAAACGGTCCTGTTTGAAACACCCACTCTCGTTCATGTGTGTTTGTTTAAAATACTCTTCATCAAAGCATTTTTTCCCCCCTCTCAGTCTATTTACTGTTATCAGGTACAGTTTAGGACTGAGAGTCATCTGTCTCCACATGCACAGACTGATAGGATGCTGGGAACAAGCTGAGGTGACAGGCAGCTGTTTAAGTAGTTCTTTGTACGACCTTCAATATAAAGCCCTTTTTTTCCCCACTATTGTGGAGCTTTGTGCAAGTATAGAAGCACATTTGTAAGGTGCATTATTCCTCAGTGTAAGGCACTAAGAGAATAAAAAGTTTTAATTGTTGCCACACCCTCTGCCCGCACGTTGTGCACTACTGGCAGAAAATTATGGGTCCTGCTAGAGTTAAGGATAGAACTGCTGTGACTGGTCCGCTAAACCACAAGGTTTGTTTTTAGGCATGACAAAATTAAAAATAGTTATGTTTAGGTTTGTTATGATTACAGATTTTTGGGGTTAGGTGAAACTTTGATGTGGTTAAGGTTTGGGCAAGACTCTCATCTTTGCCCACTGCAGCAGTGGGATCCATGATGACACATAACTGATCATTTGGCTTTGAAGAGCACACCACAGGTTTTCAAGCATGATATGATCAAAATGCTGTAAGTTGGTAATTTTTTTAAAATTAGGATTTGGATCACTTTATGGGCAGTAATATATCAGTTCTAAAGAACCACACTCACTCTTGGGTTCTGGTGATCATGTCATGACTCTGCATCAAAAGTTACTTTACAGTCTTAAGTGTGCAACTGTAATAGATATTTAATGGGTTTTTCATCCCGCCATAAATGCACTCTTCAGTCCAGAAGGAATCTGATGAGGGATGGGATATTGGTTCCTGGTAATGCAGCATAAGTGGAGGTAAATAGAAATCAAAAGCCATTACCGTTATCAAGGCGCCAGCGCCTGCCCATCTCCTCTAAGATCTCCAAATACCCACGACTCAGCAAAACAGTTGAGGGTCTCTTTATGCGACAGTGTCCAACATGAATCACACTATGCCAGGTTAGGTGTCAAGCTGTTAGATATTTCAACTTCCAGACACCCCATCAAGGATCCCAGACCACTGTGCAGAGCTGCAGGCAGGTTATGTGTTCAGTGGGTTGCATGCATTCAGGCTTCCATACTATCGACCACATACACACCATCCATCTCACTAACAAGATCGCCCCACTAGTCTGTAGTGAGCAATACAATACCTTCCAGAAAACAGAGCAGAACATATTTCCACAAACCGCTGTAACATTGTCCTTGTGTAGCTGTTAATTTTGTTGTGTAAGACGTTTAATAAAGACTCATCTATTTGTTATTGTGGCCACATAACAGCTGATGAATCAGACCCTTTTACTGCCATTTTACAAGATTTGCCAAGTATTGTGCAGTTAGGCTGCAGTTAAGCAGAGCAGTGATTCATTTATTGAAGATCTGTAAAATAAATGTTTTGCGTTTTGTCTCCAAAAAAATAAAAGTCTGTTCACAAAACAAAGAGATTCGTTTTTCCATCCTGATTTCTTTGGTGCTGAGGTCAAAAGTTGAACAGAGGTCAAAAATCGAAATCAGAGGATGGTTTCAAAATACCTTTAATCGTAAATCGCCAACAGTACATAATTCACATCTGCCAGCAAAGCCTCGGAAAAAGCACTTGGCATTCGTTTAGCACATAACAAATGGACAATACAGGACTTAAAAATTATGACTGAATTAGACATTAAGAGATTTTTTTCAAATGGTTAGCCAGTAACCATTACTCCAAATAAGGGAGTTGCTTTTTGGAGAACTGATGTGTGTTAGAAATGTAGAATTTATGCCAAAGAGCAGAGAATCTTTCATGGCCTGACAGTTTTTCTTTCATTTTCCTTTTACCTGTGGCACAAAAGCTTAACCGTAAACACAACTGTAGCTCAGACTCTTAAGCATGATTTAAGTCAGTAATTACCTTGTATCAGTAGACAAGTTTGTTTTGGTTTTTTTGTCCTAAATGAAGAGTAGCTACATGTGTTTTGTGCCTTTGTGGGTGATTCATTTGTCCTGTATGTCACATTTCCACCCATATCTTCCTGCACATTTGCAGAGAAAATGTACATCATGACCCATTTTTCAATGGAAAATTTGTGAACTTGATTACTCAAAGTATTTTCAGTTTACACCACACTGTTTCATATGTATCTGCTGAATGCTACAGCAGAAACCCGGATGTTTTTTTTTGTTGTTTTTTTTTTTTGCTTGATGCAAATCAGTAGTATTTACAAAACACAGGACAATGCAAAAATTGTGTGGAAAGGCCACTAGCGCACATAAGTCTGCAACTGTCATTGTATGAAAGAGCGCCTTATAGAGAGCGTGCTCGAGGCTAATCTTCAAACACAGGCAAGTCAGAGCAGCTACCTGGCCCTGAGTGTGTGTGTAAATGAGAAGCGGGGATGACTGGTAAACCTGGAAATTAGTTTTTGTGGAATATATATATGCGGTACGCATTGAAAGCTGTCCCTGGACTGTGTAAGGCACTCTCTCCCGGACTTAAAACAAAGACAACACTGCACACATCAAAATCAAGCAAAAAGGCAGCAAGACGCATAGTACAACACAGAAAAAAAAAACTTTAAATAAAATCTACCATGCTTCCAAAATATACATGCCCCTTTATCACACTTGCACACATGCACACGCACCTACAAACGTTCACCCAGCTGTGCTGCCTATGTACGCAAAATTTTCTTAATACACAAAAATATTTTCCTACTCTCTTTTTTTTAATTTTTTTTTTTATCTCCACTCCTGAAAAAGTAAAGTGCAACCTTGTTAACACTATAATCAGGTGGTTTGTTTTGTTTATTTCTTTTGTCTTGCCTGCAGGCCTTTATTTCCTCCAGACTTTTAACTGCTGAAAAAAAAAATGAAAGCAGTGCCCCCAGTGGGAGAAGCTCAGCCTTTGTATAGTTGTGAATCATAATAGCGATGGACATATCTGATGATGTTCTGCTTTATGACGACGCTTTTCAACTCTACAGAAATCAAAAAATATTACACAACCCCAACAACCTCAGACGGGCCAAACAATGGGAAGTTTACAGTAATGAACAAATGAATGAATGAAAATTTTGAAAAATTTGTAATTACAGACAAAAAAATTCCAAAAGGGAACGTGATGGATGCTGTCTTCATTGTCCATTGCAGTTTCAATCAGATCCTTTTGCCAGTAATCTGGGTAACTTAAAGCAATCCAGAAATGTGCTTAAACCTACCCAGGGTTCCTTCTGCTTGGTGCAGATTAAGGAAGAAAGACCAAGTTCACTAACCACACCGACCTGATTCTCGATTGGACGAGGGTATTTGGGCACCAAACATCCTACTGTGCCTTCATCAGTAGCTGTACATGGACAAGGGTGTGTCTTCCATATCATCCTACAAGAAAACAAGAAAAAGACTGTCATCCAGGCATACTGGCACTTGTGCCCTTTCTTTACACAATACAATTGGGATTCCAGGTACCACTTTATAATAGAGCAGCAAATTGTAAGCTCTTAATAGCTTTATTACTGCTCATATTATTACCTCTCTTGACATGACTTAGATATGAAAATGAATGCCACTCTTTTATATGCATACTAAATATTATATACAATTAGAACTGTGGGAGCCACCATCCGGGATAAAACACGGCGCATCCACAAATCCATCAGGGTGCAGAGGAGGTGTCTAATATGAAGAAATGCAACCAGTGGCTAAAGGGTAATCGACTGCACACAGACTTAGATCATGGCAGTCAAGAACAGGCTGTAAGTACAAGACATAGAGACATGAGGACCAAAGGTGAAGACGAAGCCCCTGAGACAGAATCCAGAAGTAGGGTGGAAGATGCGTGCTATTGCAGCTTATACAGAAAGTCTCTGGGATAATGCACAGGAAGATCTGTTCCCAGAATGAGCTAGAAGTCCCTAGGTCACAATGGGGCACACCCCAAACGTCCTGTGGGACTTTGCTGGAGTTCTAGACAGACAGCCTGCTGCTGGCTAACCAGTCAGACATAGTGGTGGTTGACAATGAACAAAAGAGGGCAGCTGTGGCAACTGCAGCTGACAGTAACGTCAGAAAGAAGGAGCACAAGAAGACTGAGAAACAGCAGGGGCCAAGGGCACAAATGGAAAAGCCCTGTGGAAGGTGAAGTCCAAAATGGTCCCAGCAGTAATAGGAGCATTAGGGGCTGTAACCACCAAAGTGGCTAAAGCAGAATTCAGGCACAGCATGTGTGGTCTCTGTCCTCAGAAGTAAAGCCCTAGAAATATAACCCTCAAACTCCTGGGCCTGTAGCAGAAGCTTGAGGAAGCCTTGTGAGTTTTAACGAGTTATAGATTAGGAAGTAAAACGGATTGGCACAGCAGGAGTAAATCTCCAGTCAAGCCAGGCAAAAATTAAGAGTACATATCACATCTGTGCTTAACAACATCTGACACGCTCAATATTTTCACTCAGAGTGCTGTCTGGATATGATGGGTGTGCTCACCATAGGTAGGTCCTGCAGCCTGCGGAACTCCGGCCTGTTGCCTCTTCGGCGCAGTTTGAGGAATAGGAGCAAAGTGATGATGACAGCAGCAATGATGAATGCTGACACCAGACCAGCCAGGAGGGGGTCTAGTGCAGGAGAGTCTCGGACCGTCGTCACTAGACCAGAAACACCAGAGACATGTCAGCTGGGGCCATTTTTCATGAACACACTCTATGCTGAGTAAACATGCTGGCATTGCAGTGTTTAGGAAGGATTTCACTTTGGCTAAGCATTATAAATATACAGCTTCTTAAGCAGTCGTTTAAAGTTGTGACTGGAACTAAATATAGATGTTCCATGAGCCTGTTGGGTGTTCATCATGAACCTCAGGACAGAAGTGTCAAACAGGATGTTAAACGCGCCAGGATAATGCTTTAGGTGAACAAGCAAAATCCGCAAGTCATTTTATTATTAAGGTAGCAATTTAAGACTTTTTGAAACTGAACTTAAACAGTGTATGAAATGTCTATTGTTTAATTCCAAAGAATATCCTGACATTTCTATGTTGTTTCTCTCTACTGTATATTTCTGTGCAGGAGGATTTTAGATCTGTGTTGTTGGCGGTGCATTTCTGTATATCAATGTTGCTAAGGAAGACTGTTTTATAAATGTAGCTGGGTTTTTTTGTTGTTTTTTTTTATATCCTTTGGTCAAAAGTAACAACAACCACAGAGCCGTGAATGCTCCCTGTTCCTCTGGCTTATGGAAAGAGGCAAGGTGCCAAGCACCTAATAAAACCACACAGTGTGAGACAAGCAGAGAGAATTTTACACTTAAACTAGTCAAGCAGCCTGGACAACTGAGGACAGTTTATCAGTTATTACTTCCTTTGCTCCTGTAGTCTGGTAAAAGTACTTTCAACGTGTTAAAACGAATGTTTTCTAAGCCTGTGTGGACTGTGTGGATCTAGAAAAACAGAAGGAGAAACTGTTCGTATATAAATCACTTAGTAAATAGAGGAGCAGAGAGACAGACAAAAGAAGAAAAACAGAAATCTTGAGGCCGGAGTCCCATGACTGCCTCTGTGCCTTTCTCAAACAAACCCATGATTGTGAAGTGCTTGGTGGTGACAGTGCTTGTAGAAGATGTAAACGGGGGGGGTGCGTGGTGTGTGTTTGTGTCTCTGTGTGTACAGCCCAGAACTGGCTTGCGCTGGAAACAAAGAACAGTGTCGTCTTTGTTGTTAAGCCAATTCACTTCTGGCTCAGTCGATATCCTGGGAGTGAACGGTCAAGAACAAATTCATATACCAAGATGGTATCTTGCACTTACTGTCCTCCGCGTTGAGTGGCTGTGGGTCGTTGGTGTGGAGGTTGGCCTGGTTGTTCGGCTGGGTGGTGGTGGACTGTCTGTTGGACTGTGAAGTATTTGTTGTCAGCTGGGAAGTGGTGGGGTTTTGAGAGGAGCTGGTGCTGCTTGTGCTGGACTTGGTGGTGGTGATAACAGTGGTAGATACAGGCTTTGGTGTCTCAGATGTTGGGTTAGAACTAGCAGAGAGTGCTGTGGCTAGAGAGGGCTTGTCCGAAATATTCTGAGGCTCTGATACATTGGGATTTGACGAAGGGGTCGGGGTGACTAATGTGCTTAGAAAAGAAGGAGTCTGAGTCATGTGTGTGGCGCCGGTGTGAGCGGGGACAGGTGGGGTGGTGTGGTTCTGAGAAGGTGAAAGTGCCGAATGTGTGATGCTTTCAAATTTTGTTGAAGTGGCATCACTCGTGATTACTGTGGAGAGAGAGGGAGAGAGAGCACGTCATAGTCAAAATGATGTAATATTACCAGGTAAAAACACCTTATACTGTGATATCAAGCTATGCAGATAGTAAGTAAGTAAGTAAGTAAATTTTATTTATTTAGCGCTTTTCACAGACCGTGGTCACAAAGCGCTGTGCATGCAGAAACAGAAAACAGACAGTAATAAAACACCATATATTTAAAAAAACAGTAATGTAAGGCTAAAATAATTAAACACCATAATAGCTAAAAACTAAAAGGCAATAAAATTTCTCAGCAGAAGGCCTTTTTAAAAAGAAAAGTTTTTAACTGCTTTTTAAAAGAATCCACAGAGTCAACTGAGCGTAGATGTAGAGGTAGACTGCTCCACAGCCTTGGTGCCACTGACCGAAAGGCTCTGTCCCCCCTGGTCTTTAGTCATGTGCGGGGAACAACTAACAAATTCTGAGCCTGGAATGAAGACAGCGAGAAGCAGTATATAGAGCTGGGAAATATAATCTGGAGCCTGGCCGTTTAATGCTCTGTATGTGAAAACGAGAATTTTAAAATGAATCCTAAAATCGATTGGGAGCCAATGTAAGGAATGTAAAATGGGAGTAATGTGAGCTTGCTTGCTAGAGTTTGTTAATAATCTGGCTGCAGCGTTTTGTATTGCTTGGAGACGTGAAAGAGATGATTTGTCCAAGCCACTAAACAGGGCATTACAATAATCTAAACGCGAAGACACAAATGCATGGATAATTTTTTTCCAGATCAGCCTTAGAGACCATATGTCGTAACTTAGAGATGTTCCTTAAAGAAGCAGGAACGAGACAGAGATCTTATGTGTGAGTCAAAGCTCAAAGAAGAATCAAATATTACTCCAAGATTACGGATACTGGACTTAGCGGTGGGACAAAAAGAGGCAAGAGCCTGACTGATTTTCAGATATAAGTCAGGAGGAGCTATAATCATAGTCTCAGTCTTACTGGCATTTAAAACAAGGTAATTACTGGAGAGCCATAGTATGGTTTCATTTCCCCATGTTCAATTCCATTTTCAATTTTTAACTTTCTCCCATTACACCTAAATTAATTTGGCTTACTTTACTTATTTTTAAATAAAAACTGTGAAGTCTAGCCATTTACAATTATGTTGAGTATTTAAAATTACATAAACTGACATAAACATTAACTATTACTACTAATTAACAGAGGAAGTTAATTTTTATGGTAAACAGTTAAGTTACAGGTCATCCAAACACTATGAGCTCAGTGGGGACTTTAACAGTTTGCAGTGATAGCCACAGTACAGAATCGGTCTGTAAAACCACTCTAGCACCGAAATAATGTAAAATGACAGCTTCCCAAGAAGAGCCTTAAAGTAAACAATGACATATGTCTATAATGTAAGATAGATGATGTAAGAGAATATAAGATTGCCCAATTTTTAACTATAAAATGCATATAAACCTGAAGAATGATGAACATCATCCAAGGGCTTAAGGGTGGAGCCAGAGATATGCAGATAAATCCTGTTACTATATTCCATAATGGGAGAATAAAATGGCTTCAAATATGTTTTTCCTGAAAACGCTGGGAAATTACATCTACTTCTGTGAAAGAACTAGATGTAATATCGTAACAAGATTGAATATTACTTGAAAGCAAGCAAACCATTGCAATTAAATGGGATTGTCTACGTCACAGTAAAATTATATTTTAAAAAAATAATCCTTTTTTTTATTTTTTACTTCCAAAAGAGTATCTACTTTTAGATGACCAGGAACAACGCCATTATTTAAAAACAAACAAACAAAAAAAACCCCAGATGTTTAAATTGATTTTTAGCTGCTCTGACATGACTCGAATAATTCAACACCTTTTAGATAGACTGCCATGAAATTTGTTATTTCTATTTCTACTTTCCAGAGGATGTCTTCTGAAACCTTCAGCGATTGAACTGTGGGATGAAATTTTGTACAGGATAAAATGTAATTACTCTGACGATCTTGTACATTTTTTGGCCTTTTTTTTTAGATAGAGTACAGTGAAGAGAGACAGGACAGTAGGGGAGAGATGGAGGTAGATCACGCAGCAAAGGGCCACGGGGTCACCTGCTCACCCACTGAGCCACTCTAGCACCCAGGCATTTAACTTTTTATGTGATGTCAGCATCACATATCTGCTAATGAGAGCTATTAGCATGTTTAGTTTAATGTTTACCATAAACCACTCTAAACAACACTTAGCAAATGTTATGTATTATACATACTACAAGTAATTTCCAATACAGTAATTTCCAATACAGCATATATATATATATATATATATATATATATATATATATATATATATATATATATATATATATATATATATATATATATATATATATATTTAAAACTGTCCACTGAGTCAGCAAATGACTCACATTTATATACAAATGATGTCTTATTTCTGGGCTGTAATTAAAACTGGCATCCAAAAAGTTTTTTGCAGTGACCTTGGAAATGGGAGATTTTAAGCTACTTGTAAGATCATATAGTCACAAACTATATGGACAAAAGTATTGGACAGGTGTATAAAATCAGGCAGTCAATGCAGTCTACCTTTATGAACTTTACTTGTTAAAGAATGGGTTGTTTTAAAGAACTTGCTGAATTTGTGCATGGTACCGGAAGAGGATAGCACCGTAGCAAGCAAGGAACCACAGCAGTACAGCCCAAGGAGCTGCTGTAGATAGAATGAATAGGTGATCCAGTACCTTTGTCCACATAGCGTATTAAGTCTGTGTTACAGGAATAGGCAAGGTCATTTAGTGCCTTAGAAACTAATTAGGGTGGGGGAAAAGAGCATAGCACGGTACTGCAATATTTTGCATGGCGATATTGTAAATAATATTTTATTAAAATATGGGCAGCACGGTGGGGCGGTGGTTAGCACTGCTGCCTCATAGATGCATGTTCTCCCCATGTCTGCGTGGTTTTTCTCCGGGTACTCCGGTTTCCTTCTACAGTCCAAAGACATGCATTTAGTGGGGTTAGGTTAATTGCCTCTTGCCCTATGTCAGCTTGGATAGGCTCCAGCCCCCCCCACCCTGAACAGGATAAGCGGAAGAGAATAGATGGGTGGAAATCAAAATACTCTACAAGAGGGCTCATCTCATGCACCAACCTGAGATAACATTAGCTGAGCAAACTTACATTAAATCGGCTCAACCAAAAAAAAACATCCAATACTAGACACACTCAGTTTGACCTCCTAATTCAGAGCCAGCTAATGGCTCAATCACATAAATAAAAATAGGACAGCAACCTCCTTGCATCTACAAATAAATAAATAAAAATAAATCTGTGGCTTCCTGGTGATTGTATTGAATTTCTTCATATGCTGTGATGGATTACGACTTGTGGTGACTACACAGTTGCCCAGAGCGACTGCAAAGGCTGCCTGATGAGGGCAACCTTTCTGCACTTACAGTCTGACTTGGACTGCCTGCAATCATGCTCAGAGAAATTGTCAAAGGTTTGCAAATAGTTGCTATCTAACTTATAAATGAAGACAGACTGAGAAAAATATATTCATAACCATCCCACAGACCTATCATTATGTACTGCTACTTTCATTACTACTGATATTCATTTAGACTTTCTCTCTGATCGATCTTCCTGAGATAACTTCAATAGTTAATTCCTCCAAACCATCAACGTGTCTATTACACCCCTTTCCTACAAGACTAATCAAAGAAGTCCTGCCATTAATTAATGCTTCAATATTGAATATGATCAGTCTACCGCTGTTCTGCCCTCGTTAAAGAGTCCCCCTTCTTCACTAGGCAGACAGACAACTCCTTCCACACACTGTAGTCTCTGTATGATGCATTTATTAAGCACCACCGTTTAGATTAACAGCATGAGAATGGGGTAAAACTGAAATGAAAGAAGCAAATAATGGCAATAATGAACACATTGAACCCCCTTTAACATACATTCTCCATATGTATTTACAGTTTCTTAAAGCCTATCTCACATACATGGCTACTAGCTTGGCTAGCTGAAAGCTATCAACGTAACACACTTTACATACGAAATGCCAGATGAAACAAAACACAACTTAACCTGGTTAATCTTACAAAATATACATGTCAAACAAACATAGGCATCTTAATACAAACATACTCACAGACTATGCTTCCTATAGTGATTCCCAGATGAGGATGATTGTAGATACTTTGGCTACCTGAATCCACAATGTGCTCTGTCAAGGTGCAAGGAACACAAAATGGCTGCCCACAAGTTACAGACGGTAAGTTAAGATGGCGATGCTACACAAACAGAATAAACACCACCTAGTGGCCGCAGAATGAAACATCCCTCCAATCCCTCAGGACAGAACACTCCCCGCCTGGTATCTGAAAGGATGCCACCACTAATGATACACAAAATGAAGAAAGTAAACTTTAATCAGTCTCTGGGGAGAAGAGTAGGACTGTCTCTGAGACAGGCCGTAGGAAGGTCTTGCGTGAACCCTCTCTCGTTGTCTTAACCTCAATCTTCCTAACTCTCCCATCTGCTCCTGGAAACGTCTTGACTATAATGCCCATAGGCCATTTGTTTCTTCCAACTTGACTTTCTTTCAGTATGACAACGTCGCCTTCGCGAAGATTACGTTCCTCTCTTTGCCATTTCCTGCGTTTTTGCAGGGTAGGAAGATACTCTGTCCTCCAACGATGCCAAAAGATATTGGCAAGACTCTGTACCTGCCTCCACTGCTTGCGGTAGAGATCCTTTTCATCAAATTCCCCTATGGGTGGAGGAAGTGCACCGACCTTCTGTGTCAGAAGTGTCGCTGGTGTTAGGATAAGTGGGGAGTCTGGGTCTGTGGATACAGGAACCAATGGGCGAGCATTCAATATCGCCGAAACTTCTGCCATGAATGTGGTCAAAACTTCATGGGTAAGCTTTGATGGCCCGATCTTCATCAGCATGGAATCAAGGATGCGCCTTGTCAGTCCTATCAGACGCTCCCAGCTGCCTCCCATATGGGATGAATGTGGTGGATTGAAGACCCAATTGCAGCCACTGCTGCTCAGATATCCCTGCACTTCCTTATCGCTCGTCAGAGACTCTAGCTGCAACTCTCTACAGGCTCCCACAAAATTTGTGCCACAGTCAGACCTTATCTGTTTGGCTGGTCCTCGGATAGAGAAGAATCGCCGCAGAGCATTTATGAAGCTCGAAGAGTCCATCGATTCAATGACTTCGATATGTATGGCCCTGGTGCTCATACATGTAAAGAGCACTGCCCACCGTTTGCTGTTTGCCAATGCTCCTCTAGTCCGACGAGTCGTGACCATCCATGGTCCAAAGACGTCCAACCCTACAAAGGAGAAAGGTGGGTCTGTGCTGAGGCGGTCAACAGGTAGGTCAGCCATCTTCTGAGTCTCCATTGTTCTGCGTAGTCTTCGGCATTTGACGCAGTGGTGGATGATGCTGCTAACTCGCCGTTTTCCACCCACAATCCACAGGCCAGCTGCTCTCAAAGCGCCCTCCGTGATATGGCGCCCCTGATGCTGTACCTGCTCATGGTAATGCCGGATGAGTAGAGTCGTGATGTGACTCCTCCCAGGAAGGATTAGGGGATTGATTTCGTCTCTGCCTAGGCTCGCTTGGAACAGGCGTCCTCCGATCCTTAGAAGACCAAGAGTGTCAATGTAAGGACATAGTCTGTGGATTTGGCTATGTTTCCGAATGTCCTTTCCCTTTCTGATACATTCCAATTCCTCAGCAAAGACATTTTGTTGCAGACTGCGGACCAAAATGTCCCTCGCTTGGTCCAAGTCCTCCTTAAGATTGTGGTTTTCATGGATATGCCAGCCTTTGCAGACGCTGCCGTTCTTGAAGGTGCGGGCAACATGTACAAGCCTTGCAACCGCACGGGTAAGTGACCGCCAGCTTGAGAACCTCTCAAACCGCTTAGGGTCTAATCCATCACTGCTGAAACTGGTGGCATGACAAGCAACCTGTGGGCGGATGTCAACATCAGTCTCTGGTTCAACCAAGTCAAAGGCAGTAGAAGCTATCTTATGCCCGGATGACTTCAACAGGAATGCTGGCCCTGACAACCACATTGAGTTTTTCAGGCTGTCTGCTGGGACTGACCTTGAGCCCAGGTCGGCAGGGTTTTCATCAGTAGAGACATATTTCCACTGTTCTGGGCTGGTTGATCTCCTTATGCGTTGCACTCTGTTGTGTACATACACATAAAACCATCTAGATTCATTGTGAATGTAACCTAAGACCACTCTGCTATCAGAATAGAATGTCACGGTGTCAAATCTGGTGTCCATCTCATCCTCTATTACGTCTGCTATTTCCACAGCCAAAACAGCTGCGCACAGTTCAAGCCGTGGAACCGTTGTCTCAGGGCGTGGAGCAAGTTTGGCCTTACCAAACACAAAGCCAACATCTGTGTTCTTGCTCGCATCAGTTGTTCGTACATAGGCAACAGCGGCTATGGCAATCGTGGATGCGTCGCAGAAAACACATAGCTCTTTATGTAGTGCGCGGCTGAATGAGACAGAGGTATATTGGCGTGGAATCTTGACTTGTTCGAGCTCTTTCAGGGCGTCTCTCCACAGCTTCCATTCTTTATACTTCTCTTCTGGGAGAGGGGCATCCCAGTCACTAGCCCCTGTGGAAAGCTCCCTGAGTAGAGCTTCTCCCCTGAATGCTTACCAGGGCTGCAAATCCTAGTGGGTCAAAGAGGCTATTGATAGAAGACAAGACCCCACGCCTGGTATAGGGCTTCTCTGTGACCGACACTTGGAAGGTGAACAAGTCTTCAGAGACATCCCAACTCACTCCTAGAGATCTCTGCATGGGGGGAAAGTCCACATTGAGATCCAGGTCTTTCAGCCCCTTAGCCAGGTCTCCTGGAGGGAAGGCTCTCATAACAGCAGCTCTGTTAGATGATATTTTATGAAGCCTCAAGTTGGAGAGCGCTAACATTTCTTGAGTGTTCTGAAGAAGAGTGATGGCTTCCTCTTCTGTCGGGAGAGAGGTCAGACCATCGTCGACATAAAAGTTCCTCTCAACGAACTGCCTTGCTTCCCTTCCATACTCTCCCTCTCCCTCTTTAGCAGCTCTCCTGAGCCCAAATGTGGCCACAGATGGCGATGGGCTATTTCCAAAGATGTGGACCCGCATCCGGTACTCCATAACATCATCATCAAGGTCACTGTTACGGTACCAGAGGAAGCGCAGAAAGTTCCGATGGTCCTCACGCACCACAAAGCAATGGAACATCTGCTGTATGTCGGTTGTCACCGCCACTGGCTCCTTCCTAAACCGCAGCAATACCCCGAGCAGGCTGTTGTTCATGTTAGGGCCGGTGAGCAGGACGTCATTGAGGGACACACCATGATGTTGGGCACTGGAGTCGAATACCACCCTTATCTGTCCCGGCTTCTGGGGGTGATACACTCCGAAGTGTGGTAAGTACCAGCACTCTTCATCAGGTTGTAGAGGTGGAGCTACTTCGGCGTGTCCATCCTCAAGAAGTTTATTCATGTACTCAACGAAATGGTCCTTCTTCTCTGGGTGTTTCCTGAGCATACGGGTCAGTGCAGTGAGACGATTCTTTACCTGTTCACGGTTATTAGGGAGGCGTTGACGTGGGCTACGAAAAGGGAGTGGAGCTACCCAGCTATTTGATTCATCCTGACAGAATTCCTTCTCCATGATCCTCAGGAAGGCAATATCTTCCATAGAAGGGGCTGTTCTGTCATCGTCCTTCATGTAGCGGAAAACAGACTCTCCCATGAGACCTGTCCTGTCGATTGGCGCGGATTGCCATAGTTGGTTTAAAGTAGGAGAATTCTGCGACTGGCCGGTGGAGCTGACGCTCTCCTTGATGTTAAATTTGTTGGGGCATGGACTAAGGACGCTGGGACGTCCATTCTCCAGAATGTTGCTTCGGAAGGTGTTCACATGGGAGGATTTGTGAGCGCCATCAAGGCAGACCTCTCCAACTATTACCCAGCCAAGAGCCGTTCGTTGCGCAAAGGGAGCTTGTGGGGGTCCGTTGCGTTGCTCTAGGACTTTGTGTGCTTGGATGATGTCTCTTCCTAACAGGAGCAAAATCTCAGCCTTGGTATCGAGTGGGGGGATCTTACTAGCTAAAGACCTGAGGTGAGGATGGTGTCTTGCAGCTGCTGGTGTGGGGATCTCCGCCCTATTATCAGGTAGCTGGTCACACTCAATAAGTGTAGGTAGGGCCATACTGGTTTTCTCATCACTGGATTCCATGACAAACCCCCTTGCTCTTCGGCCAGCAGTCTCTGATACCCCTGCACATGTTTTGAGTGTGTAAGGGGCGGTGTCATTGATAATGCCAAACATCTTGAAAAAGGCTGATCTGGCCAAAGACCTATTGCTTTGATCGTCTAGGATGACATATGTTCTCACTTTCCTCTCCGGCTGGCCTTCAGGATACACATAAACAAGGCAGATTTTGGCACACGATTTCCCGGTAGTGCCATCCCCACAGACTTCTGTGCAACTTGAGGTGGTGACTGGAGGAGAGGGAAATTCCTCTTCCTCCCCGCCATTCCCTTCAGAAGAGCTGATAGCTTGTTTTACTGACCAAGGTGCCGGGCCCGCGTGAAGGGCTGTGATGTGCCTATCGCTGTTACATTCTGAACACTGAATGATGGCCCTGCAGTCCTTCGCTTGGTGAGAGGTTGCAGAACAACAACGAAAACATATGCCGTTTTCTCTAAGGAAGGCCTTTCTACTCTCCAGGGGCTTCTCTCTGAAAGCTCTACATTTATGCAGTGGATGTGGCTTTTTATGAATGGGACACTGTTTTTTTGGGCTGTCCAACCCTTGGGCTTCATCCTTTAGTTGGGTATTGTTCACCTCTGTTCTGTGTGCCATTATCGGAGTCCTTGACATCTTTACCGAAAATCTCTCTCCCTTAGGTGGTGCAGTGCTGGAGGTTGTAGCATTAAAGCTTGGGTCGTTCCTCATCCTTGCCTCCTCCCGAATGAAGCTGGAGAAAACAACGAAGGGTGGGAAGCTGACATTGTGCTGTCGTTTGTATCTTGTCCCATGCACCATCCATTTCTCCTGAAGAGTGAAGGGCAATTTCTCCAAAATAGGACCAATGCCGCGTGCAGTGTCCAAGTAGGAGAGCCCCGGTAAGTAACCTTCCTCCTGGGCACACTGCAGCTCAAGGAGAAGGTCGCCTAGCTCCTGCAAACGCTGTGGGTCTCTATAAGAGACCTTGGGGAAACATTCCAGCTTCTTAAAGAGCGCCTTCTCCATTGCCTCTACTGATCCGTAGGTCTCCTCTAGTCTTCCCCAGACCATACTAAGGGCTTCAGCAGGGTGTCTGATGTGAACTGACCTCACTCTCTTCACATACTCAGCAGATTCTGGCCCGAGCCATTTAATTAGCAGGTCAAGTTCCTCACTGGGTCTCAAATCGAGGTCTTCAATGGCACTGGAGAAAGTGGACTTCCAGGCCCAGTAATTTTCGGGCTTATCATTGAATTTTGTGAGTCCAGCTGTAAGTAGGTCACGGCGAGCTAAGAACCTTGCTAACTCTGAGACCTCGGAGCGGGGTTCCTGCAATGCATGGTATGGTCCTGTAGGTGACTGGTTGTTATCCCTTGTATTGTCCCTGGGTGGCAACGAGTTCTTAGAATTAGACCGTGGGATGTTCTGCTCTGTTCCCTTTTTAGGTGTGAAATGAACCACTGATTGGCGCTGGCTTGAAGTAGCTTCAGTGTGAGTAGGGCCACGTGGAAATAACTGCTGCATCGCCTCTTGATGGACAGGTTTATGCGCTGGGGATGAATCAATCAGTAGCTTAGTGTTAAGGGCTGCCGGAGGAGTTTTTACCTCAGCTGGGGGAGCCTTGACCTCAGTCTCAGGCTGTGAATCGTCAAGGATGGCTCTTGTGTAGGCATACTGGTCTTGGACATACTTTTCAGTTCTTTCCGCAGATCGACGAGCTGAGTCTTGGTCAGTGTCATGAGGTCTGGACGGCGTCTGGCTATCTGCCACCTCCATGGCTGCTTCAAGGACAGTAGCTTCAGCTAAAGCCGCATCCGCCTCCTTCTCCTGCTGGATGGCCTCCAGCGTAGCTTGAAGGAATGTTTCTTCTACCTTTAGCTGAGCCTTCTTTACCTTAACATCAATTTCCTTTTGTGCATAGGATGCTCTGGCGCGTGCTGCTTCAGCCTTAGCACGTGCTTCTATTGCAGCCAAGCTAGTTGCTGATCTACTGGAGCGTGCTGACAACCTTGACGATTTCGATGAGCGTGAGCACACTGATCTAGTGTCATGAGTTTTCCCTTCTGGGTCTGACATTGTGGTCGAAAGGTTGAGCTAGTCTGATAGCTATCCAACAAGCTGAAATCACCGTTGAGTCAGTCTTTTTACTGTTCTGCCCTCGTTAAAGAGTCCCCCTTCTTCACTAGGCAGACAGACAACTCCTTCCACACACTGTAGTCTCTGTATGATGGGTTTATTAAGCACCCCCGTTTAGATTAACAGCATGAGAATGGGGTAAAACTGAAATGAAAGAAGCAAATAATGGCAATAATGAACACATTGAACCCCCTTTAACATACATTCTCCATATATATCTCCAGTTTCTTAAAGCCTATCTCACATACATGGCTACTAGCTTGGCTAGCTGAAAGCTATCAACAACACACTTTACATACGAAATGCCAGATGAAACAAAACACAACTTAACCCGGTTAATCTTACAAAATATACATGTCAAACAAACATAGGCATCTTAATACAAACATACTCACAGACTATGCTTCCTATAGTGATTCCCAGATGAGGATGATTGTAGATACTTTGGCTACCTGAATCCACAATGTGCTCTCTCTCAAGGTGCAAGGAAAACAAACATGGCTGCCCACGAGTTACAGACCGTAAGTTAAGATGGCGATGCTACACAAACAGAATAAACACCACCTAGTGGCCACAGAATGAAACATCCCTCCAATCCCTCAGGACAGAACAACCGCTATTAATGGGTTATGTACCACACCACAGGCCTTCAAGGTGACAGTAATTAAACCTTTACTTAAAAAGCCATCACTTGACCCAGCTGTCTCAGCTAATTAAAGGCCAATCTCCAACCTTCCTTTTCTCTCAAAAATTCTTGAAAGAGTAGTTGTAAAATAGTTAACTGATCATCTGCAGATGAACGGTTTATTTGAAGAGTTTCAGCCAGGATTCAGAACTCATCACAGTACAGAAACAGCATTAGAGAAGGTTACAAATGATCTTCTCAGTGCCTCTGACAGTGGACTCATCTCTGTGCTTGTCCTGTTATACCTTGGTGCAGCTTTTGATACTGTTGACCCAAAATTTCATTACAGAGAGTAGAGCATGCAATAGGAATTAAATGTACTGCACTGCAGTGGGTTGAATCTATCTAATAGACTCCAATTTGTTCATGTAAATGGGGAGTCTTCTTCACACACTTAGATTAATTATGAAGTTCCACAGGATTCTGTGGTAGGGCCAGTTACATTATACATGCTTCACTTAGGCAGTATTATTAGAAGGCATACCAAATATTTTCATTGCTATGCAGATGACACCCAGTTCTATCTATCCATGAAGCCAGATGACAAACAACGAGTTAAACTACAGGAATGTCTTATTGACATTAAGGCCTGGATGACCTCTAATTTCCTGCTTCTGAATTGAGATAAAAGTGAAGTTCTTGTATTTGGCCCTACAAATCTTAGACACATTTGTAACCAGATACTCTGGATGGCATTACCTTGGCCTTCAGTAACACTGTATGTTTGGCCGGCATACTGTATTTCCTTTAATACACAAATTAAACAAACATGTTGGACTGTATATCTGTAAAATTAGAAGCATCCTGTCTCTCCAATGCTGTCCTGAGCTCCCTCCCCAGACGACTCAACTCCCATTCACACCTTTGTTCAGATGACCTCCCAAACTGGTTTCACCAAAACCACTGATTGTAATGACCCATGCCTCCTTTCACACCTTGGCACATGTGATTATGCACATGAACAATAGTGGGTCACAACCACCTCCAGGGGACTATGCCCACTGGGGCTTAAATACCTGGGTCTCCCCACCTTTTGATTTGAGAACTGAAGAAGCCTTTCGGATGAGAGATGAGACATCCTGTCTCAGAGTGATGCTGAAAAACTTGTTTATGCATTTGTTACTTCTAGGTTGGTCTATTGTAATTCGTTATTATCAGACTGTCCTAAAAGCTCCCTGAAAAGTCTTCAGTTGATCCAAAAGGCTGCAGCTAGAGTGCTGACAGTGACTAGAAAGAGAGAGCATATTTCTCCCATACTGGCTTCTCTTCATTGGCTCCCTGTTAAATCTAGAATAGAATTTAAAATCCTTCCACTGACATATACGGTCTTAAATAATCAGGCTCCACTTTACCTTAAAGACCTCATAGTACCATATCACCCCAACAGAGCACTTCGCTCTCAGACTCTGGCTTACTTACTGAGGTATTTAAAAGTAGAATCTGCTTTCAGGTCCCTCTTCTGTGGAACCAGCTCCCATTTTGGATTCAGGAAACAAACACCCTCTCTATTTTTAAGATTAAGCTTAAATGTTTCCTTTTTGATCAAGCTCACAGTTAGGGCTGGATCAGGTGACCCTGAACTCTCCCTTAGTTACACTGCAATAGGCCTAGGCTGCTGGCGGTTTCTTCACTCACCTCTTTTCACTCTGTTTATTCACCACTTGGCATTTAATCATTAGTTATTATTAATCTCTGGCTCTCTTCCACAGTGTGTCTTTTGTCCTGTCTCCTGTGTCCTCACCTCACCCCCCCCCAACCAGTCACGGCAGATAGCTGCTCCTCCCTGAGCCTGGTTCTGCCAGAGAGGAGATTTCTTCCCGTTACAAGCCAGGTTTTCCTTCCCACTGTCACCAAGCGCTTGCTCATAGGGGGTCGTCTGATTGTTGGGGTTTTCTCTGTATTATTGCAGGAGCTTTACCTTACAAAATAAAGCACCTTGAGGCAACTGATGTTGTGATTTGACGCTATATAAATTGAATTGAATTGAATTAGTGGCTGACATACAGTCAGTTAGACTGGATAGAATATTTTGGTCATTTGGCCTTATGGACATATACAGCTGTGTGCTGTCACCTTAGCTAAGATAGTCACACCATTTATGAATTGTAAATCCCAGTGGCAGAATATAATTATGTGTATGAGAATGCTACATATGGCAAGCACTAAATGAGAAAATTCACTTACCTACACTGTATCGGGGTAAAGGCAAAAGCCTTAAAAGTTAAATACAGTATGTCTGAGCCTGGGCAAATATCTATAACCATAGGTATCTGCCTACCTAAATCCTGCAGAGATACTGACTCTTGTAAATTATAATAGTTGCCATTTTTCTCAAAAATTAATTATGTATTTAAAAAAGGTATCTAGTCAGTAAATACACTGACTATAAGCCTAATGTTCAACCAGGTGTGTGTGTGTGTGTGTGTGTGTGTGTGTGTGTGTGTGTGTGTGTTAGCGAGAAAGGCAGTCCGTGTGTGTCTTGGGGAGACTTTTTCACTTCTGCCTCTCACCGCCTTGTGAAAAGTCACACAGCATTTAATCACTTCTCTCCTGATGTCAGCACCATCTGAATCACCTAGCTTTTCTCCAACTACCTTTTGCCATTACTCTCCAATCAAATTGCACCTTATATAATTAAGGAAGTCACAGCTTCTTTGTTCAACTCTTCTTCACTATTTTGCATCCTCTTTGTATTTAGACTTCTTTCCTGCTCTGTGCTCTACTTCTTTAGAGTCCGAACTGAGCTCTCTGTTCCTTCCTGTGTTGTGTTTGTGCTATCGCAGTCAATACTTAAACTCTGTCACTAGCTCTGTGGCCCACTTCTGGACGTGGAAAACAGTGATAAGGACATTGTTAAATATAGCCCCTAAACTCTGAGCCACCTGCTGTTGGGCTTCCTATAAACTCTTCTGAAGTGTAACAAAACTTCCCGTACTGGCAAACGCCAAACAGACAGAAACAATAATCACATCTTAGCACCTCCCTTTGCAAGTTTCCAACATTAGGCTACTTCTAAACACTTTAGCCTATCATTGTGTTTTCCAAGTGAACATGAGGGTGGGTGCATGCTTACCATTATGTTTCCTTGGTTCGTGTGTGATGGTGATGCTTGCACTAGTTGTGCTACTCTTAAACTGCCTGCGCATGGAACTGGGTCTGTCTCAGGGATTCTCGGTGAATGAGTGGTGGAACTAGGCACAGGGTCCAGCACTGGATCAGATTCTGAAGAAGAAAGTGCAGCAGTGTGGTTATTATCTGAAGAGGTAAGAACAGAAGCAAATTTGCCATCTTTTTAATATCCTTAGACTCACTGATTATTTGCTCATTATTCCAAGCACATATGGAGCAACAGGCACACATGTTCCATCGGAACAACTCAGTGTCAACACAGGCCAGTGTTTAAACAATCAAACAATGAATATTAAAACTGAAACATGTACACTTACAGCTGTGCAAACAATTTAGGCAACAAAGTAAAGCAATAATAAATAATAATGGCATGAATACATCTTTTGAAATAAATTACATTGTTACTATTCATTGAAGTTTCTACCAGTTCTTGCTTTTTTTGGCAAGTAGGTTGTTGTTCAGCATCTCGGAGAACGTGACCTGGTTCTTCTGTGAAATGAAACTTTCATAATGTCTGCTGTCGCTTTTTGGTCTCAGACTTGATATCAGAGATCTGAGGGGGTTGTAACACATGCTGCAGGGCGCCTTGTTCATCTTGTTGCTGCAGGTTGCACTTTAGAATTCTCACTATAGGGATTTTAAACCATTCTTCTTGCAGGATAGTGGCCAGGTCACGGCGTGATGCTGGTGGAGGAAAACGTTTCCTGACTCGCTCCTCCAAAACACCCCAAAGTGGCTCAATAATATTTAGATCTGGTGACTGTGCAGGCCATGGGAGATGTTGAACTTCACTTTCATGTTCATCAAACCAATCTTTCACCAGTCTTGCTGTGTGTATTGGTGCATTGTCATCCTGATACACGGCACTGCCTTCAGGATACAATGTTTGAACCATTGGATGCACATGGTCCTCCAGAATGGTTCGGTAGTCCTTGGCAGTGACGCGCCCATCTAGCACAAGTATTGGGCCAAGGGAATGCCATGATATGGCAGCCCAAACCATCACTGATCCACCCCCATGCTTCACTCTGGGCATGCAACAGTCTGGGTGGTACGCTTCTTTGGGGCTTCTCCACACCGCAACTCTCCCGGATGTGGGGAAAACAGTAAAGGTGGACTCATCAGAGAACTATACATGTTTCACATTGTCCACAGCCCAAGATTTGCGCTCCTTGCACCATTGAAACCGACGTTTGGCATTGGCACGAGTGACCAAAGGTTTGGCTATAGGAGCCCAGCCGTGTATATTGACCCTGTGGAGCTCCCGACGGACAGTTTTGGTGGAAACAGGAGAGTTGAGGTGCACATTTAATTCTGCCGTGATTTGGGCAGCCGTGGTTTTATGTTTTTTGGATACAATCCGGGTTAGCACCTGAACATCCCTTTCAGACAGCTTCCTCTTGCGTCCACAGTTAATCCTGTTGGATGTGGTTCGTCTTTCTTGGTGGTATGCTGACATTACCCTGGATACCGTGGCTCTTGATACATCACAAAGACTTGCTGTCTTGGTCACAGATGCGCCAGCAAGACGTGCACCAACAATTTGTCCTCTTTTGAACTCTGGTATGTCACCCATAATGTTGTGTGCATTGTAATATTTTGAGCAAAACTGTGCTCTTACCCTGCTAATTGAACCTTCACACTCTGCTCTTACTGGTGCAATGTGCAATTAATGAAGATTGGCCACCAGGCTGGTCCAATTTAGCCATGAAACCTCCCACACTAAAATGACAGGTGTTTCAGTTTCATTGTCCAACCCCTGTATATATAAATCGGGAATATTCTTTTTTAAAGGACTTATCAATCACGTCAGATTCACCTTGTACCCTTTGTTGTTGGATAAATTGGGACCCACTGAGTAGATTGCACAGCGACTTTACTGCATACAAAAAACGATACAGATTGACTGCTACAGACCATATAAAATGTGTGAACTTCAGTCCTGACACATTTAGCTCTACTGTACAAGGCTCCATTTCTGTTTTTACCCTCCTTTGATGAAGACCAGACCACTAATGTAATGTAAAGTCATTACCGTTTCGTAACACACTGCCCTGATGCCTTTCATTACTGCCATAATCAGTCACACAGCTCATCTGCAAACACAGTGAGAGAGCAAGGCAGACTGACATGGAGAAAGAGAGAACTGTGTGAACTAAATGATACCAAAACAGACACACTCATAAATAGACAGAGGTGCTCAGCTGTATAATACTGGCCTTGTTCCCTCACATTAGAGAGCTGCCTAGGTCAAATGCTCGTGTAGTAGGCAATGTCTGTTTTTTTATATGCATGTGTGTGAAGGGTAAAATCATGAAAAGAGTCACTGTTTCCACAATTGCACACGCGTCTTTTCAGATATTACAAGGTCTTACTCATAATCTTCAGGCCAGTGCAGCAGGTACCTGGGGAAATACTTTTTGCTCAGCTGTTGACCCTGCCAGCAAGAGAAACAGCCAAAAGTTTCTCTGTGAGCAGATGTCTACTGCTTCAGCGGTGCTGGAAGTACCCACCAACAATACAGTCTACCTGAGACCCATCATAAGCCCTCTGCTCTCGGCAAGTGGTTCTGGTGATATTTGAGGCAATACTATTGAAGTGATTTCCTCATTAAGTGAAACTGAAAGAGTTAAAAAACAAACAGCACACCGTGCCTCTGGCTCTCATTTTCCTCTCCAGTCCAATATGCTAAAGTAACTATGGTGTTTTAGTTACTTCTGTTACTTATTACGAGACTACTGTTACAGTGAGCTTCCTCACTGCATGCAACATTACACTGCAAACAAAAACTTGCACCCCCACCCATAATTAAGCAGCTAGAAGAATTCGTTAGAATGAAAAATTAAGTTCAATTCAATTCAACAAAGAGGCTATTTTTAGCGGAAGCCATTAAAAGTGACCGTTTTTGTAACCTGGAACCTACAGAGCTTTAACTTCTATTACAGCTCTACTTTAAACGATGCTCTATCTGTCGTTCTTTTCATGAGTAAATACGACAGCATAGAAATTACGCTTAAACCTAGATCTGTTATACTGTGCGCATAATTATGGCAGTTATCAAAAACAATGTTACTTTAGATCTTTTTTCTTTGTAATAGTCTGTCTGTGTTACTCTTATTTAAAGCCCGTGTGTTCCAGAAGAGAAAAAATGTGAATCATAAGTTTCAAAAGGAGGTGATATGAGTGCGACATTGGTTTTGATCTGTGCTATGAAAACCCAGGGGGATTTTTATGGTGCATGTTAATAAACTGCCACCATCCCCTTTCTTATGGCCAACGCAAACAGTAAAAACTGAACCTGTTACCGCATGACTGCTTAAAATCTCTTCATAAACTCTGCATACTGTACTGCAGAGGCGAGCCAATTAGTAGGAACCCAGTAAAATGACAGTGTGCTGCTGCACATAATTAGAGGTGTCATTTATCACAATGTACTTTCCTGCTAATTTACAGCCAATAAATGTTCTGCAGTGGAGCCGTGCTGTTTTCCATTCATTTGAATTTCAGCTGGAGGAGTAGAAGGGACAGTTCACCCCAATAAAATCCTTTCAAATGTCAACAGTCTCGTTGTCCTTTTATGTGAGAGGTGTTGATGGAAGACAGAAAAGAGAAGGCAGAAGGAGGAGAGAAAATGATTGTAACAGGTGGGGGGGGGGCAATGGGTTAAGAGTGAAATACAGGATGTGTGTGAGGTAAGTTAATGTAATGCAAGCAGAAAGAGGAAGAAGGGGGAGATGGAGCAAGGGGAGGAAGTGATGTGAAAGATCAAGTGTGGCTTGTTTGAACAAAAAGTAGAGGCTAAGATGTAGACTGGAAATTTTAAATGAATCTAGTGTGAGCTAGACTTGGTTGTTTAAAAGAAACAGAAGAGAAACTAAAAAAAAATTAAAAAAAAGTACACCTATCACACTCCCGATTGCGTAAGAAGGAAAAAAACCAAAAAAAAGAACAATGATTTCCTACCTTTCACCTACTTGAGATTTGTGATTTTAGAGCACGACAGACATGACTGATAATGCGACTAATCTCTGCTCTAAAAACACCACAGGCGTCAGCAGGTAAGTTTGGTGTGCGTAATCTGGCACTACGTTTATATTTCTGGAACAGACAAAAACAAACTGCTTCCTACCAGGTGTAGCGGATCCCATGTGAATCACTAGAATCGCACAAAGGGCAATCCAGAATTTGGTCTCCATCTCTGTCCTGGGGCGACACACTAAGAAAATGACCACACAATCGCTCGTCTTCTTCTCGCAGAACTTCACTCTCTGTTGTGTCCACAGTTGGACGGCAGACTTTAACGGAGCAGTTTAAAAACCGGAGGCCGCTGTACTGTCCTACCCACTGCGGTGAAACAGCAGCTCTGACAGTGTGTGCGTGGCTGGAAGGACTAATCTGAGGGAGGAGTGTGTGTTTCCTCTCTCTCTCTCTCACACTCTCTCTCTCAATCTCTCTCTCTCTCTCTCTCTCAATCTCTCCCTCTCTCTCTCTCTCTCTCTCTCTCACTCTCTCCAGTGCCACGTGTTCCTGTTTCAAAACAGTCAGCGGGTTTGTGACGCACAGACGCGCGGGGCAATGGCTACGCAAACATCAGCCACGCAAATGACAGCAATATTTATTAAAGATCTGTTACACTGTTATTTATAGTCAGCATGTTAAGCACCACAGCAATGACTTCAACGAACTTCTAACGTTGTTCTTGTTTTTCTTCTGCCCGCTGTTTCACTCTTCCGTTAATGAGTTAATTACTTCCTCAAAAGTCTGTAATGCATTAGTAATATTGCATATTGTATATGTATATGTATTAGTCCTGTCTCAATAATAGAAGGGTTTAGTAATCTTTGACTGACCATAGGCTTCTAAATCTGCAATAAATCCACGTTTAAACCGCGACAGCGTGGAGTCTTTGTCACACTGATGATCAAACTGGACAATGTCTTAAATTTAATTTAAAAACTTTATGTTAAAGTGGAATAATAATATCTTTAGGACATACCGTGAGGTCTTCTCTTATCCACATGGGGGCGCTGTTGCTCTAAAGTTGATTCTTATAACCGGCCAAACTCAGCAAGAGACTGCTCTAGTTAGACTGACAAGCTAAAAGTCATCTTTCTCACACTTTATATACATATAAAATTATATTAAAGTATCTGTTTTGGAGGTGGAAAGAAGAATATTAAAAATGATTTTTTTAGGGCTGAGTTCGAGCGGTCCACAACTCTACTCCTGATTCACTGGTTTAAATAAGATTAGACTTCTAAATCATTAATGTCCTGCAACTCCTGAATCAGTTTTAACTGCATTTTTTTCAGCTCAATTGGATGTCTTTTTATTATTGTTTGCAGACTACGTCTGTTTAAAATAATTATCTGTTGACATTATCGTTATCATTATCGAGTGATAGTTATTTTGTCCCAAACAATTTCTATCCTCTTCAAAAATAAATAAATAAATGAAGAAGACAAAAGAAAAAAGGGAGCGTATTATATATATAAATAATGTATTTTAATTGCACATAAAGTAATACACGTAATATAACGGCTAGGATAAGCTCCACGGGTAAGGCAAGAAAATGGATGGATGATGTATCTGGCAGCCAAACTTAAATAAAAAACAAAACCAAATTTTTAAACACATAAAACAACGCAAGGATTAAAATGTATTTGATAAACACAGTATTTATGTAGTTTTGAATTAGAAATATACATGTTAATATATTATGCATATCAAAATTAAGTTTTATGTACAATTATAATACATAATAGAGCTAAATGTGTAATTCCTCAGTCAGTATATCGATAAATTAATGCAACTGTGGAGTGTTATTACTATTATTATTATTATACTATAAATATGTGTATATAGAGCTGTATCCCGACACTATTTTATATTGCGTACTATTTACTTGCAGCGCATTATATCTATCCAGAGGAGGAAATGCCTCATTCAAGATTAACAGCTTTAAAAGAGCAATTGGTTAATTTAACCTGGTGAGGACACAGACAGTTTAGTAAGACTGATGATATATAACTAACTAATGGTTCATAATAGCAAGAATCACTCTTTGCTATCATTTCTTTCAACTTTGAATTATTCTCCACCTTCAACATCATAGGAATTTTACAAAATCGCTGTTTCATTAGCCCTGTTATTGGTTGCGCTGCGATTGCGCTATTTACCACAGCGCTTGAACGTAGCAGAAGGCTGCTGGTGACGGAGCAGCGGTAGAAGACGGGGAGCTACCAGCATCGTCTCAGACCGTCGCAGGACAGAAAGGTGTGAAATTACTGGTCCACCAGATAGACTGGAGATGGGATTGTTTTGATAATACTGTCACTCTAAAAATACTAGCGTAGCCGTCTCGCTTGGTTGTATTTCGCACTAGGGTTGCGTCAAGTTACATTGCTACCTTAGCTAGTTTCGCGCTAGCACAGTGACGCTAGCACTTGCTGTAGGATTCTTACATAGTAGAGGTTAGCGACAGCTAGAAGAGCTAACGTTAGCTTGCCGGTTAGCCCCTCATGTATTTCAAGACTATAATTAGTGATACCGTAAAGCTAACCTAAACATTCCTGTTGTTGTTGTGGACTTATTATGAAAATTACACAGTTTGCGAAGGGAACTTTAACGATCTGAATGTGTTGTTCCTGTTTGATCGTTTTACAGCTCCGTGTCAGCGGAGATATGGAGACACCGGGGAGAATAGCAGCCTCACCGGACGCCCTGGACTTCACGGTGGAAAACGTGGAGAAGGCAAGTTTCGGGATCAGTCGACCCCTTGTCAGCGCAAGAGGAAACGATGCGGCTGGTTAAGATGAGGAAGGGAAAGCACGGCGCTTCATGTGCCTTATAGCCGGTTATTGTTACTTTGGTTAAGACTGTTATTATTATTATTATTATTATTATTATTTTTATAGAGCCGTGGTTTCATTTAGGGAGGTGATGTTGCTGTGTTTAAGAGCTGACCTCACTTAATTTAGCCTCGACTAAATGCTATGTTCAGAAAGAACAATCAGGTGATAACAGGTTGTAGCATGCTCATTCTCCAAAGTGCTCTTTGGGGTTTTATTTATCTGTATGAGATGGAATATATTTAGCTGTGTGTGTGTGTGCGTGTCTGTGCTTGTGTGTGTGTGTGTGTACGCGCGCGCGCGTGTGTGTCCATGGCAGTGTTTGCAGCCAGGTTGCTGTGATAAATCTCCCTCCTTGGTGGCCGCTGACAGGGGCACAAGGGAATGGGTGGGGAGTCAGTGGAGAGGATGGAGAGTGAGAGAGAAAGGTGCTCCTGTGGTAGAGCAGAGCTGATGTGATAAAACTGATAGAGGGATGAGATGAAGGAGGGAGGCAGGGAGGGGTCCATGTCTATGACTGTGCCAGTAAAGAAAGAGGAGGGGGTGAGAGGAGGTTGGAGATGCCACAGCAATGATTAGAGGCAGGTTTAAGGGAGAGAAGCAGATTCCTGTGGGGAAAATGCCTGGATAGATACTGTGGTGTAATAAAAGGAGAAGGAGGAATAACAAACACTGTGCATGGTCCTGTCTGCCTTGGGATAATCCGTTTTCATTTATTCATCTTTCATTTCTAAAAAATGGAGAGAATGTATTGATTTATTGGCACCGATGGAGAAGAAAAATACTCCCTTTCATTACTGCAATTTAGAGTTAACACTAAAATATATTGTATGCAGTGACTAAAATGTATAATTACTATAACTGGGACTTAAGATACATTTTGGAGAACGTAAACAAAATCCAGGCTCATATTTTTGCAGACCCTCATTACATATTTCTGTTTTTAATTTGGTTTTGCAATATTGAAGTGAAACCTTGCTCACCAAAAATACCACACGCAAGTGAAAACAATGCCTGATATTAAAAATAATGTGAACCACATGTGCTACATTCAGCATTCACTGATTTATTTTACTGTCTGAGTCAGGTAGTAGTGTCAGAGTACTAATCATTTAGTAAATAGTAGTTTTTAAAAAGCGTTCAGGAGCGTCTCTCTAATGCCTCTGCAAATAACAAAATGTTATGTGTGGGTAGCGTTTCAGAGTTTAAGGTGGTTATTCAGATTGTGTGGCAGCTTGTGCCAGCATTCAGTCTGTTCCAAGTCATATAGCACTATCTGTAATGTCATTACCTAATACAACATAGCAAATAACAGCTGAAGTATTATTTCCCATGAAAGATATGAGCAGTTCTGTGTTTAAAGTGCAGCTGCATTTCAAAACTAATGAGATATTGTTTGTCTAAAGCTCGATTTAGCTGTATTTAGAAACTACTGGGTGAAGGTTTTTTTTCTATTTTCTCATTCTTTCTTCATAGTTTGGTGATAATACTTTGGTTATTGGAACAGTAAGATGCTGATAAGAAGGAAAGTGTCTTTAGGTTCTGCCTGCTTACCCTAAACTCATTTTTAGCATCTAAATCAGTTATTTACTTTAATGCTTAAGATGTTGCTGTCAATGGTAATCTCACATATACAGTACAATAGCATAGAATAAAAAGATCAAATTCTAAGATTATTAGAGCAGTCAATAAAAGAGTGGAAAAAAAGATTATAGAAGCAGAATTGGCACTTTGCTGCTGTGGGTGTTGGGTAGTGTGTGTGTGTGTGTGTGTGTGTGTGTGTGTGTGTGTGTGTGTGCTTATTTTATAGATGGTGGTGGAGATGATGGTTCCTGGCCCTGTGTTTCTATGTGTTCCATAGAGCGCTCTTTGTTCAGTCTTGGGTCTGTGAAATAAAGTATCACATTGTCAGGATCTTTGTGTGCATAATAAAAGGGGTTTGAACACTGTCTTACATTTCCGCCCTACTATAATTAGCTTTGGGGTCACTATCTGCCAAGAAAGGGATTTTTTTTTTGTTGAGGAAATTCAGAAAGCCACTGTGTGCTTTTAGGATTTTGCCATTTTTGCAGTTCTCCCCTGAGACAAACGACTACTATACCTCAGGAAAGAAGCACAACACGGCACTGGGTTAGTCCAAGTTTTGCTCAAGGGAACTTTAACAGGGGTGACTTTCTGTTACCGTAACTATCTGTAATCACCCCACACAGGATGCTGTACACAGGAGACTGTCAAGGTTCATTTAGTAGGGTTTAGCTCCCAGGCTCTCGGCTTGTAAAACACCTCTGCTATTCGGTAACTGGAAGTAATGTCAGGGTGAGATGGATGTAGCAGCAGGTGCTGTTTTTAAGAAGTTTTATCGAATTTAAAAGCTGAAGAGATGATTCAGCCAGCCAGCTAACGTATTATGGAACATGGCAGCACCCTAAAATCTGTCACTGAGAAATTATACATGATGTATTAAATAGCTTTTTGGTAGTGAGAGTGGAAGAGTTTCATATGTCCACTTGTACCTTGTACCAATACAGAATACTGTCCTGATACGAGTGTTAAATGAGCAGAGCTGAATTACTCGTTGACAAAGAGGCTGGGAAATTTTTTTAATGTCAAAGTATAGACATGAAGTATTAGCTCATGTCATGAACGCTATCTTGGTGGTTTGAAACCGGACATGAGGAAGAAGCAAATCTGAACACTCACTTTCTTGTTATTGACAAGTTGTTGGCCAAAGAGCCTCCCCTGGGTAATCTTCCTTGCTCATTCTAATAATAACCTTTATTTACAAAATGAACTTTGTTCTTTAATCAATATAAGGTGATGGAGAAAGCTGGCCCAGAACCTTTTTCCTATAGGCTTATAGACATTCTTCTAGACTTTTACTAGAGGAGTCATCCTCAGCTAATCATTAGAAAGAATGCACATTTAAATTACTTCACTAACTGGCTTAAAAAGCATCAAGTCTCTTTCTTGCCTCAAAGCATAGAAAGTATTTGATTCTTAAAAAAAAAAAGCCAAGTTTCAATTTAAGTTTCTTTTTTTCATTAGATACTTAATTTAAGGTGTAAAAACATTCATAAGTACACTGCTAAATTTTTTTTTTAAAGAAATACTTTTTAATCAGAGTAGAGCATCAAGTCAATTAAATTTCTGGGATATTGATCTGATCTGGTTAAGTAGCAGACAATCCCTAAAACAGGAATGGTTTTACAGGTGAAGGCCACTGACATTTTTCCCCTCCTCATCTTTTCTGACTGTTTTTTCCACTATTTTTTGCATTTGGCTAGGCTCAGTGTCCTTCTGGTAGCATGAGGCGATACTTGGACACCACAGAGGTTGCACGGGTCTAACTCCTGGCAATACGTGCCATTACCAGAAGGTTTGCTGTGTCTCCTAGCACAGTCCCAAGAGCGAGGAAGAGATTCCAGGAGACAGGAAGTTACTCTAGGAGAGCTGGATAAGGCCATCGAAGGTCCTTAATCCACCAGCAGGACCTGCTCTCATTTGTGCAAGGAGGAGCAGGATGAGCACTGCCAGAGCCCTACAAAATGATCTCCAGGAGGCCACTGGTGTAAAAGCCTCTGACCAAACAATCAGAAACCCACTTCATGAGGGTGCCCCGAGGGCCTGTGCTCACTGCCCATTCACGCCTCTGTAGGTTGATCATTTTCATTTTCATCAAACAATGTGGCAACCTTTTGTTTCTAACATATTATCCAGTCCATATCACTATAGATATCCACATGATTTTTGATGTTTTTTTCAAAGTGTTCCTTTAATTGTTTGAACACTGTATTTATTTTGCGATGCTAACTCAATCTTAGAGTGCTGGTCTGTAGTGATACGTGAAAGGTTCAGTAGACTTGGTGTCACATTTGAGCAGCATTTAAAGCAAGTTTTAAATCATGCAAGTTGTGCTGCAACGTATTAAAAGCTGATTGCAGCTGACAGACCCTAGTTAGCCTAGTGATATTATGACCAGAATTGTTTAGATCTAAAATAAATAGCAGCAATCCTAGAACTGAACCATGGGGCACACCTTTAGTTAGATGAAGCGAAATAATATTAATGGAGGTGACCACAACATGTTACGTTACTGAAGGTGTAATAAAACAAGTGTTACTTCAAACACTGCACAAATCGCAAGAGAGAAGCCAGCAGGAGAAGTGCTGTCATGGGAAACTTTTAGTTGTGTCAGCTTAGTTAGTTACAGTGTGGCGTTAAGTTAATAAATAAAATAAACTACTGCAAACACAGCTTTTGGCACCAGGGGTGTTTTGCTGTTAGTTTCCTCCATTCCTTAATAAAACGGAGCAGAACTGAATATATCACCTCGATGTCACAATCAATATTCAGTCCAAATGTCAGATAGATGCACCTCTGTAGTAAATAAAAGGTATTCCCATTGATTCAGTGACTACAGGTCAGCCGTCTTCTGAATTTTACAGAAAAACAATGGTTTATGGCAACAGGGTTTGCATGTTGAGACAATTGGTACAAGAGGGTTTTTTTAGCGTTCATGTGACTGAGCTATAATCACTCTTGGCAATATAGTATTCTTAATTTCTATCTTGGCTGTATGCTGCCAACAGCCACCCGCGCACACAAACGATTGTTCTTTGTTCCTCATTAATCATCATTCCTCTGCATGTCTCTGACTCTCGCAGTGTCATCGTGGGTCAGTGGTGCGATCATGCCTTTTGCATACACCACCGTAGCTGTGACAGCGACACTTGTAGACAGATGGCTTGAAAACACATTGAACCTGTGGCCATCACCTGCTGTGTGTGAACACAGTGTGCAAAGATGTTTCCAAAGTATGTGTGTGTGTGGGTTCCTGCTTTTATGCCTTAAAAGCATGCCGGGAAAGGGAGATTTCTGTGATCTTTAGTAAAAAATAAAATAAAAAGGCTGCCTCTATTTTAGCTCTGTCTGGCTCTATTAATCCAATTCTGCTGCTGTGCACTTTCTGTTATTTTATTAGGATAATTTTTAGGGTGTAATGGCTCCTGCCTTGTTGATTTGCTTGGTATTTAGCAAATTATAGGTACTGTTTTATAGCTTTTCCCCTAGGTTTTATAGTTAAGATTCATCTCTGTGAGTAGATGGTGCATCTGTCTGATAGAGCCATGTTTTTCACCTGCATCCCTTTCCCCTCCTTCTCCTGTTGGAAAAACACTGGCAAGGAGTCTAATGACCTTTGACAGTGTCTGCCAAGAGCTCCGCTTCCTCAGGTGAAGCCAGGTGGTTCAGGTAGATTGCCACTGTCTGTAGATAAAATTACTTATGTCACCTGCAAGTAAAATTAAGAGCTGGTATTTCTAGGGATGTGGGTTTTCTATTTTATTCTTGTTTTTGTTTTTTTTGTTTTGTTTTACAGATGTTTGAGATTTTTGAGATGTCTCGTGATTTTATAGAAAAAGACAAGCAATGGTTGTTTGTGAGCAGATTAAAGGAGCAGACTGAGCAGACTGTTTAGCATCGTGTGCTTTGATAATAAACCTCAGAAGGATGGAGAAGCTTAGGCACAGCAGTGTTTGGGATTGGATAAGGAGAAGTCTGAGATCACACAGACTGATGTTTTAAACTCCGATATCACAGCCCAGTTTACATAAGTGGCAGAGTGGAACTGACTAAACTGACATGCACTCTTCCATCCAAGCATGTCGTCTTTATGTCTTAACTGGTATATTAGTGAAAGCTTCACCTGAATGTTCAGATATTCATTAATTGGGTGGGTATGCAGATTATAACTTGGTTGGTTAGGTATTGATTTCTTTTTCTTTCTTTCTTTTTTTTTTTAAATGAAATGTCTCTAAACTTTGGCGTTTAGCACCCCCTCACACTCACAGTAGTTCTGATTATGGCTGCAGAGATTCATCGAGTAGCTCGATAAAAAAATCCTCAATGCGATTTTTTTTTTTTGCTTCAATGCTTTGTTTAACCCACAAATCTGTAGTGCTCAGGTGTCATCATGTAAGCGTGAGCATTTCATCCGCATCCACTAAAAATAGACATAAAATAGAAAGTTATTTAGGAGCACACATGTGAATAAAAACTATTACAAGATTAAGCCTGTGAAGGTCCCGGCTTTTCAACAAAAGGCCTGACAACATAACAGCAAAGTGAGGATGATGCTGTCACAGTTTAATGTGGAGCTGGAGTCTGTCCACACACACACACACACACACACACACACACACACACACACTATGGCGAAGCACAAAGAGGTGGAGCCATTACCGAGAAGGTGAGCTCAGGTGGAGTGAAAGAAAACATTTTTCTAGCCTCAGCACCAGCAGCACTTGTTCCTGTGATCACCATTAAAACCTTTACTGGAAAAAAATGAGCAGGAGTCCTTCATCAAAGCACCTGTTCAGCAAGCTCCAGCGTGAAGAAAAGCAAACTTTGTATCCACTCCCATCCACCGCCGGTTGTTTTACACAGCGAAAATCTACAGTAAAGCTGCAGAAGTTAAACTAAAATATGCAGATGAGCTGTTAACTTAGCCTGATAAGATGTTTAAATCAGGCGGCTTGCTTCAGCTGCTGTTGGCAGTCGTCCTACTTTTTATGGCTGCGATACCTGCAGCAAGCAGGGGTGGGTCTAAAGGGGGGGCATGGGTTGTACTGGACTATATTTATTTCAAGGCTTTAGAAACATTATTTTGCAAATTTAGATTAATATAAAACCGAAATAAAATATTAATACTTAAAAATATAAAAATAAAAGTTAGTCTCCATAGGCCAGTAAAAATATAAATGGGCCTGTAAAACTCTGAGCCACTAACCTGGGGTTGTTGGGTTGGACACTGAATTATTATTAACATTAATTATTAACATCTACACCATCAAAACATCTGTTTTCTGCAGCAGAAAATTTTGCATCAAAGCACAGGGCAAACCCCCAGTTCTGAGACTGTTGATATGCTCGCTTTTCTTCGTGCTCCTTTAGAGGCTTACAGACACAAATGCAGACTCTGCAGAAAGTCTGCAAAAGGTCAATAGGAATTTTCCACAGACTTCTCAATTATCACAATTTTAGAAAAGCTTCTCTGTTGAAATGAAATTAATACTTAGATTTTTTGTTCAGGATGATCATCTGAGGTGCAAAGCAATAGCCAGAGGTAAAATGCTAGCATTTGGGTATAAATGACCTCCATCATGGTCACATGACCACTCCTCTGATTGAAGAGATGATGATGGCTGTCTCCAACAATCTTGGCAGACAAACACTTACTGCATACAAGTTTAAAAACAAGTGGGGTTTTTACCTATTTAGTTATGTTGTAGAATAAAATGTGAGAACATCTAAAGCTCCTATTAGCCACAGACATTATTTCAGGCCTCCAACCAAACACACTTAAACAAAACAAAAACACTTTAATTTTGAAGCAGGGGGACTGTTTCAAAGCTAACTAATTTCTGAGCTTCATTACTCATTTGTTGATGCTCTTTACTCAGTAGGCGATGCTCTTGGCCCTGTCGGCATCACAGCGGGTGAGCAGGTGGTGTTGTGGAGTAAAGGGTTGCTGACAATGTAGTAAACAAGAAAACAAATCATTTCTGCTTTTCATTACAACTCCTAGGAATTAACATTTTCCTCTTACACGAGCAGTTCACTATCAGCTGCATATAGCCTGCTAACCTCGTAACCCCTGCTAAATTCTAACTAACTAATAGCTATTCCTGCTAGCTAGACTCCTTACGTTCTTGCTGCTATTAACTTAACTGGAGAGTGGGGTCTTATCAGATTTTACTGAATGCAGTAGTTTTGGATGCATTTGTGCACAGATATTTGTCATGATTGCGATTTTTGTAAGTATCTGGAATTCCTTTCTCCCCTGCTTTATCATTCATAATTTGATTCAGATAATGTGCACAGAGAGGGAGAGAGCTACTCCTAGATGGGTTTGTTTTCGGTGTTTGTGTGCATGTATCAGAGAGGGGCACGGAGGTGCTGAGCAAAATGATTGCAGTCTGTGCTGATTGTCAGTAAAATAAGATTTAAATGGGGAGAAGAAGAAAAAATCAGTATAAGGAAGCTGAATTTATTGAAATGCCACAAATCAATTTAATGTATGGGAAACATTGTTCACATGCCAGATATCCTTTGATAGCTGCTCATATGTCTGTCATATTTCCATTTATCAAGAACTACTGGTCTTTGATAAAAATATGTGTGGCTTAAAGAAAAGGTTTCAAAGCCTGCTATCACTTATGTTTCTCTTAAACTCCTGAAGCTGAAGATGGATGTTAAGTACAAGCTAAGAATAAGTAAAGCCCCATACATACCATACATATAACACCTATAGCTCTTGCTCATACATAGCTGTAGAGATGCTACATGACTCTCTGTGAACAGTCAGCTCATTAACAGCCAGCAGCTGTGTTCAGCCTCGTATAGTGAGTGGAGACGCGTAATTGCATTGGAGGATGACAGACATTTAGAGAACATCACCTGAAACTCTGCTTCTAGTCAGGATTGACACTACATTGATGGTTTTTTGTTTGTGTGTGTGTGTGTCTGTGTATGTGTGTTGCCCTCTGTAGCCTGTCATGTTTTTACTGTATTGTTAAGTCTCCACTTTTAAACAACATTGTAGTTCTGGGGGGAAAAATGTAAATCCTCAAAGAAATGTGAGAAACAGAGCGATGGGATGAAACCAGACGGACAGTTTAGGCTGGAGGAAGAAAAATAGAGAGATCAACTGTCAGAGAGAAAAGAGGAGAGAATGACTGGTGGTGGAGGAAGTGATGTGAGCAGGCTTCAGGGGTAAAAGACAAGGATCAAAAGCTCACTGAATAGTTTTTTTTCCTCCCTGAGACACTATGTGCTAGCAGCCAGCTGTTTCAGTTCAGTGAGCATGTACATGTGCTAGTATGTCTGTGTGCGAGACAGAGAGAGAGGAATAAAAAGTCATTTTTGCAGAGTAGTGCCTCTGCATTTCGTCTGGCACTGTCAGGCTTAGAGGTGTCTGTTTAATTAATGCTGGATTTTCCTTTCTTTTATGGCCCTCTCTCGCACTCATCCCTGATCTCCCATTTCTTTGGCTCACTCCTTGTTCTCTCTGCATTCAAGTACTCAAATTACTCTGAGCTACATTTGAGAGTGCTGCTTGCGGGTCGTTGCTTTCTCAACTGTTCAGATTTTGGAGGTAACCTGTCTATTTTGTGTTTGTGTTGCCAAGTGAGAAACGATTCTCATTTCTCAAGGCGTCAGGCTCTTTCCAGCGTATAAGCGCTCAAAGATATGCATCTATTCTCAGCAGGTCTGTTTGCAGACACCCACTGTTGTGATTGTGAGGAGTGTAGCTGCAAACATTTCTCACAAGAAAGTTGTTCAGCTCCTTCATGGTTCAAACATCTACAGACTGTATAGATTGGTTCCACTGTTCACAGTGCTGTTCTTCTCTTTTGTCTTCATAGGCCCTCCACCAGTTGTACTATGATCCTAATATAGAAAACAAGAATCTGGCCCAGAAATGGCTAATGCAGGCTCAGGTTTCGCCTCAGGCCTGGCAGTTTTGCTGGGCCCTCTTGAGCCCAGATAAGGTACATGGTACACACACTCTCACATAAACACACTTATGCACAAAAACTGAAATATTTTATCTCATTTGAATCCATCTTATCTTCTGTGACAGGTGCCGGAGATCCAGTACTTTGGTGCTAGTGCACTTCACACCAAGATCTCTCGGTACTGGTCAGACATCCCCACAGACCAGTATGATTCTCTGAAGAGCCAGCTGTTCTCCCAGATTGCCTGCTTCTCCTCTGGCTCCAAGATGGTGCTCACAAGGCTGTGTGTGGCACTGGCCTCTCTGGCACTCAACACCATGCCTGAGGCCTGGCCTGGAGCAGTGGCAGAGATGGTGCGGGTGTTTCAGGAGGATGGGGGAGGAGTGGATGGGCGGGCACGCTGCCTTGCATTGCTGGAGCTGCTCACTGTCCTGCCTGAGGAGTTCCAGACCAGCCGCCTACCACAGTACCGAAAAGGACAGGTATCTGTCCAAGCACCTCTTTCTCCTACCGTTGCATGCAGTGCAGGTCACTTAATGTTAACAGTTTCTTTTCAAATTTTCAAATCTTTTACTCAAAAACTCTCCATGTGTATTCATAGTATTAAAAGCAAGCTTTGAAGCTGAAAGCAAATGTTTTACCAGGTTATTAGTTTTCTTAAATGAGGAAAATTTTAAACCTTAAAATGCCCACAGGCCAGCACAGGCCAGTAATATTTTATATAGCTGATGAGGCCAACAAGGAAGTGCTGCTATATTTTATTCAACCACAGTTCATGTCATGCTATGATATGACAATGCAACACAAGACTAAGAAAGCATTTGTCTTCAATTTTAACTTTTCCGTTTTAGCTCTAAACCTACTGTGCAAAAGTCTTGAGGCACCTTTCGTTTCTTCTTTTTTCTTCCAAAAGGACAGCTTTTTTTTTTAAGTGGGTTTGAGCAGTAATTTCCTTTCTAAAGGTCTTTTTTCTTTTGACATTGGCTGCCTTCTTGCCAGTGCTTTTACCTGGCCTTTTGTTTGTTTGCTTGTTTGTTAAACCACTTAACACTGAACTAATCATATGAAAAAATGAAACCTCACGACACCAGTTTTGTGTCTGCACATAACAGAAAACTTGGCAAAGAACCAATTTTAAATTGTATCTTAAGGCACTTAAACACCGATTGTTCCCATTCCCTCAGTTGAATCTATGAAAAATGGCAAAGATAAAAGTTTGACAGCCATAAAATTGTATTTTTGCACCAGCAAGTTGATTCCTTAAGTTCTGTTAGCCAAGCTGTGCAGTTTGTCCTTAGAAAATTTGAGGAAACTGGACAAGAAGAGGACAAAATAAAGTGGCCGGTCCAAAGTCTATCTACAGCAGATTGAGAATATCTGAAAGTTATGTCCTTAAGAAATAGTGAAAAATCAACAAAGACCTCACACAGGACCTGAGAGATGCGTCTGACCCTTCAGTTGATCCATCTAATGTTCACTGAAGCCTCATCAGAAATGGTCTGAGTGGAAGGGTGGCTGTCAAGAAGCCATTCTTATAGAAGGAAAGACAGAGAGAAAAGGCTGAGGTATGCCAAATTATACAACAGCTGGACTGAGTGTCAGCAGGTCTTATGGAGCTGATGTACCCAAATCTGAAATTTGGGCTCTTATTCAGATTGATGGAATTATGAACACAGACATTTTTGATCCAATATCCAATACCATTTGGAAAGCATTTGATTGACAACTGCTTCATTTTTCAGTACGACAGTGATTCCCAAGACACTACCAATGCAGTAGAAGCATGCCTGGATAGAAGAACACACAATGGAACACTATCAGTCAGGGACTGGCCTCCACAGGGCCCGGATCTCAGCATTAGTGACAGAGAACTGAACAAAAGGAAGACAGTATCCAAAGTAGAGCTGCGAATGTCTTTTGAGAAGCCTGGAAAACTATTCCTGAAGACTGTAAAGAAAGTTTGCCTAAGAGAGTTCAGGCTGTGTTGAAGAATCAAGGTGATCATACCAAATATTGACTTTGAAGCATTAGAATGATACATACTCTGTTTTTGCCTTATATACTGTATTTTTATGTATGTTTGCAGATGTTTTAGTAAATCTCCACACGTATTTCCCATTTTCCTAGTAAAATGCAAAGAAATGAGGGGCGACTCAAGGCTTTTGCACGATACTGTGCCTAACAGTGACAAAGGCAGCTGTGCCAAGGAATGTAACAGCTACCTCACTAATGGTTAAGCACCTATAAACAACATCAGAATGGCATAAATCATCATCCTCTGAAAAGATGGACACTAATGAAAAGTGTTTTTTGTGCGTTTTCAATTCCCAAAATTGCCACTCAGCCATGAAAGATACTTTAAGTTATTATACAGCTGCTTGTGTTTAATATTAACATTTGTCTGGATTCGTTAAATGGAAAGAGAGGAAGTTTGTGGGAAAACAATGAATTACATTCCAAAAAGTAAGGTATCAGAAAATATCAGTGCAAAATAATGTCCGTTGTTTTATTGGCACCAGAATGAAAATGTGTCTGGTATATGCAGAGGCAAATGCCAGACATGAACAATATTTTAGCAGTGTTAACCCTTTTTATCATCATCTCTCTAGGTTCGGGGAGCCCTGGGTCGGGAGTGGGGGTCGGTGTGTCCCTTACTGCAACAACTTCTGCGGCGGACGGACAGCCCGGGAGCCGTGAAAGCTCGCGTGCTACGCTGCCTGTCATCGTGGGTGCTGCTAGATGTGCCCCTCAGCGAGAGTGAAGGCCTGGTGCACGACTGTTTCAGTGCCCTGCCTGACCCGGAGCTCTTTGACACAGCGGTAGAGGCAATAGTCAATGCTATCTCGCAACCCGACTCCCAAAGGTGCGTACAAGTTTGTGCAAATGTGTACTTAGGTTAACCCAAAAAGGGCTGATTGAAAAAATAATAAATAAAGATAATCATACTATTGCACAAAAGCTTGTGAAGAACTGGTGAAATTACACTGGAGCTGAAATGAAACAGAGGGCAGAAAGAAAAAAAAAATCAGTAGCTTAGGGCTGAGAGCAGACAGGGTGGGCACTGGAAGGGCACCAGGGAGGGATGGAAGGAAGGAGGGAGGGATTGATACAGGGCAAACTGACAGCCAGGGGAGGAGAGCGGCATTTCTCGGTTGGCTGGCGTTGCTATGGTTACAGAGCTGGGGAGAGATGTATCATGCCCCGGTTGATTCAGACATAGCGGGCACCCATCACCCCTCCCCTTGGAGACAGAGAGTGAGAGGGGGTGGGGGTGGGGCGGGGGGGGGGTGATGGGACGATGCAAAGAGAAGAAAGGATGCTAAGAGGCAGGGGAGGGCAGGGGAAGGTGTGCAAAGATAAAAGACTTTCATCCTCCATACCTCTGCACTGCTACAGAGACAGAGGGGGTTGGACGTGTGAAGTTGCTGCTGACAGTTTGCTTTAAACACCCTGACATTACGCCTACCAGATGGTAGGAGGACAATTAATGGCAGTGGAGTTACAGGTAGAACGTCTTCAGTCTCAACATGACACACAGCATAAGACAAGTGTTTCCGGGTTCCTTGGGAAGACTGTTAAGACTGTGATCCTTATGATTTCTTTTCTAAATTGCATTTTATTTCCTGTTCCCTTTTTTCAGTGTCAGTATGTTTTCGTTCTCTCTCTCTCTCTTTTTCATAGTTGTTAATAACCCCTCCCAGACATCATGTAGGACACGTGTCTGCTGTTTTTGTTTGTCCATTATTAAATGATAAAGGCTAGAGTAGCTACATAAAATATTATAGTGTGCATTAATGAATGAAAGAAAAGGAAACTCAAGGCCATCATAAGGTTTTCCAGTATCCCTTGAAAGACAGTCAAAGCCCACATTTTATTTCCATCTTCTACAATTACTTTTATTTATTCCATTCTATCTTTTCTCCCACTCTACCTCTGATTCTTTGTGCTCTTTCTTTCCCCTTTCTCATCTCTCATCAGCACTAAGCCCTCCTCCCTGTCTCTTGTTCTCTCTTTCTGTTTAAACACATTACAGTCAACTCATTTGGGGGGATGCGATTGGTCCAGCTGCATCCTGTTGCCAAGCAACCCTTTTCCCCTGTCTCAGAGTGTTGCAGTAATTGCAGAGGGGATCAGAGGTGGGGAGAGGGACGTGGGGGGGAGGGAGGAGCTGGAATGAGAGAGAGCGAGAGAGAATGAAGGAGGAGTCATGAAGGAGACAGAGCGTGTACGCATCAGGGCAGGAGCTAAAGGGAAGACGATAACTATAAGCTAGTGGAGAGGAGATTTGCAGCAGCCTGTCTCAGAGGAATCTCCAGAATGTCATCTCTTATAAAGGAAATGGGGAAATGGCATACAAATTCATTCTACCCTTTTTAATCATATGACATGCACACCAAGCCTTCTTTTTCTAAGCTGAAAGTGCATGACCTGCATTTGCAAAGCACCTTATTAAAAATGAATGATCTTCTGAGTGCATGAGTCGCCCAGTCACATGCACACACGTACAAACATATAGACATGCGTGCACACACACACACACACACACACACACACACACACACACACACACACAGCGTTGCTTCAGGTTAAGTGCAGTTCCCAGTGCTGCTCTCACAGCATTACTTGGAGAGCCAAACACATGGGATGTAAACCAATTGGTGTACAGGTATGAGATTATTAGATGGAGGCCACATTCATACATATCACATCGCTGCTGGGTGGAGCTCTATGAAGAAAGGCTGAAATCAGCAGGAGCAGCTGAATAGGGGACTTGACTACATAGTGTGGGACCACAGAACCATCTGCTCAGCCCATAGAGGGTCAGAGGCAAATTAGAATAATAAATCTTCGCAGGACTGCAGTAGGGAACATTCGACCTACAGAGCAGAAGGTTTCATCACAGTGCTTTATTTGTTTGTTTTCTTTGGGTCTGGACACTTTTTCCTGTGGCTGCTGCTGTTGAGCTGGGATGAAATTACCACTGAAACAAATAGTTAATCAATACACAGAAAATTAATTATCCATTTTAACTATTTGACTTTCTAAGCCAGAATTTTATTGATTATCTCATTCCATTTTCTCGCTGTGAATAATTTTCTGATTTGAATAGATTGTGAACCGATTCCAACACCCTGTAGAGTCGATAAATGTCTTAGAAATTTAAGATATGTCACTTACATTTCCTGAGTATGCAATCTTTTTTGTTGTTGTTGTTTGTAAATTAGTTAATTAGTTGCGGCCCTAGATTGTAGAGAAGTAGACTAAGTTACAGATGTTGTGGCTGAATTTTTAAGTTTTTTCTGCTTTTGTGTACTCTTCCAAATGCTGGCATAGTCCCACAACCTTGCTCTGTCACTGATAAATATTCATTGACCTGAACCAACCTCCGTATTGACTTTCGTCGTAAAAGATGACGCACAGGCTGTATACCACAAAAACCCAATGGAACTTGTACACATGCACACACACACATGGTTTACATATATAGCATTCACTCATCCACGTAATCTTCTAGTTGACATTCAGGGGCCCTTCATCTCCAAATGTCACTCCTTTTCTTGCTGTCATTAAAGAGGACAGGAGAATTGATGTTGTCTGAAGTGATCACATGAGCAGATCTGAGGGGTGTGTGTGTGCGTTTTTGTACGTGTGTCAACACATGCGTGTGTTTTAGCCAGACTGAGGAAATTATAAATGGCTGAGACAGCAGGAAGAAGACAGGATAACGTTTGACAGCAGCGAAGCTGTGAGAATGAGCTTTGAATAGATTTTCTGGTGGGATTTTTAACGGTGGGTGTGCTAGATCAGAGGTTGGACTAACTTGGACTGAGATTTGATTTGAAATAAACACTTGTCTTGGAAAGGAGCAATAAATACATCACCCTACCTCTGAGCAGTGTGGAGTCAGGTTGATATTCACCAGTTGAGATTCCTTGGCCTTGCATCCTGTGATCTTATCAACTGTATTTTTTTTTAACTCATTCTTATTAAATGTAGCAGTCTCATAAATACAGATTCTTGATTTTCTTTGTATTTGTTTGTGTTTATGGCTTGTAGATATGTGAACACTTTGTTGAAATTGGTCCCTCAAGTGCTGGCACTCCAGGAACAGCTCAGAGAGGCTGTTCAGAATGGAGACATGGAAACCTGCCACGGTATCTGCCGGATCGCTGTCACATTGGGAGAAAACCACTCCAGGTGTGTATGTGTGTGTTTGTAATAGTATAAATATAGTGATAAACAAATAATAATATAGTATCTTAGTCAATATTGTTGCTATGGACATTTTTTTTTAATTACTTAGCCTTGAAATTTTAAAAGTAATCATAAAGAAAGCACCACTACCTTATTAGGCTGCAGGAAATATCAGGAGGGGGGGTTGGGCTTCACCTTTATGCATTTACACTGTGGGAGGATCCCTGCTGGACTTTAGGCAGGGATGTTTTTTGGGGAAAGGTTGTACCTACCCAGGGGAAGGGACCTCTGAATGTCCCTGAAAAACTCTTAGGTAGGGCATGAATTTAGTTACATTCTGAGAAGACAACCAAAACAAATGGCTTTTTTAAAAAACCCAGAATAAGCCAGATGAAGAACAGCAAAACAAAGTGAATAGAGATGACTAATAATAAAAAAAAAATGGATAAAGTGCAAGTAACTTTATTATACCGCTGATAAAGTCTAGAGAAGCACTGGAATTGAGAAGGAGAGAAGAAAGCAATTAGGGGCGGTAAAGCAACCTAGAAAGTAAATGAAGAGCAGGTGAAAATACAACACTGAATTGGAGAAATAAGAAATGTTATTTACTGATCGGTTACAGCGTGCACATCCACCCACAACACAATCATGCAGGAAGGTGCAGCACTGCAGAATTTTTGGAACCAAAGAGCAGGCTCCATCTGTATTCTTTATATTTAGGCCCCATCATGTGCACGGTGACTGCTTTGTGTGTCTGTTTCGGTGCTGTCACGCAGACTGACAAAGGCAGGGAACAGAAAAGAAAGATGGAGACAGCCGAGACGTAACATCACCACTTTGTTTTTATAAAGTGCTGTGTACAAAAACAGCTGCCATAACAATGGCAGACTAATTTTCGTTTTCATGGGTGTTCAGTGCATTGGAGTCACAAAAACGATGGTCTTTGAAAGTCTTTACAAAGTTATTGAGAGAAAAACTTCTTGCTAGATGAAAAAAAAAAGCAATTAAGACAAAACAGTTTTTTTTTTTACTTAGCCTAGTATGTATAAAAAAAGCAAGAAGCTAACTTGTTGTTGTGTTTAAAGAGAGGAGTGTTCTAGTTTAAATGTGTATCAACTGGACTGTGTGCCTGCCATATTACGCTCCCCCCCTCTACACTCGTCTCTCCCACTCTCCCCAGGACTCTGTTGGAGCAGGTGGATCACTGGCAGAGCTTCTTGGCGTTAGTCAACATGATCATGTTTTGTACAGGCATCCCCGGCCACTACCCAGTCAATGAGACCACCAGTTCCCTCACACTCACCTTTTGGTACACGTTACAAGTAAGCAGTGTTAAAATCTGATCTGTAACTCAAGGTTAGAGTAATACAATAAATAAAAGAATAGGGTCAGTCTGTAATCAGTCAGTCTGGTTGTTTCTCCTATTCTGTTCTTTTCTGGGCAAAACCAGCCCATACATTAAGTTTTGCGACCTTGAAAGGAACTTGCTCTAAACAGTCTTCATGAGAACATACAGACATGGACAAAATTGTTGGTACCCTTCTGTTTAAGAAACCCCCACCAAATACCAAACAGCACAGTGATTATTTTTCATCCTTTAAATAGGCAGACTGACTCATTACAGGTTAGAAGACACCTGTGATGCTAATTACAGCACACACCTCAGTTTAGCTTGTCTCTATGGGCAACTTATTTTCAATCTTTTCCAGGCCAGTTTCATTAGTTTGTTTTTTAAAATAATTCAAAAGCAATGTGATTTTCCTGAGTTAATTTTCAGTAATTTTTTATTGATTATTACTTTTGTCAGTTTCAGGTTATTTCATTGATCACTGTGGGGTTTTCTGTCTTTAACAGAAGGGTACCAACAGTTTTGTCCGTGTCTGTATCGCTTTCTGCACATCCTGTTGCACAAATACACTCTTTGTTGGGCTGTCATAGATCTTTGTCTCCAATTTTTTAATAAATAATGTCAGCTTGTCTAAATATGTTTGCCTTTATCATCCATCTTATCAGTTTCATGTTTTATTGCTATTTGCAGAGCTTAGATAATTGTGTTTATTATTGTAAAATCTTAAATGTACACCAGTATCGGTTAAAGGATTCTTTTTTTAATTTTTGTAAACACTGTGTAATTTAAAAGGGTATTTCAGTCATTGTTTTGTTATAGACCATAGACTAAATTTTCTTCATGTCTTTCCTCTCAGGATGAGATCATGTCGTTTGAATCGGATAAGCAGACCGTGTAATCTGCAGGTCTACAGGCCAGTGTATTTTCAGTTGGTTGATGTCCTGCTGCACAAAGCACAGTTCCCCTCTGACCAGGAGTACGCATCTTGGTCCTCAGATGAAAAAGAGCAATTCCGAATCTACAGGTAGGCGTGTATGTGTGTGCGCATTTGTACACATCAACCTGTCTCTGTATTGTACAAGCCTATTTGTACCACTGCTGTTTTGTGCAAGTGTTTCAGCGATGGTCTAAGAGTTTCAGAAATTACTCACTGACATGATGATTGGTCAACAAATGAGCGTGTTTTTCTCTAATATACTCTCACTGATCTGACAGCTGAGAGGGCAAAACCTGTCTTGTAAACAGATCAACAGAGAAGGTTTCTAGACTGTGTGCCCCTGAAGTGTCTGTCTGTGCACGTCTGTCCTTCAGGGTGGATATCTCAGACACACTCATGTACGTGTATGAAATGCTGGGAGCCGAGCTGCTGAGTAACCTGTATGACAAACTGGGAAGATTGTTGACTAATGCGGAGCAGCCTACATCATGGCAGGTGGGTGAGACATATACACATAAACAAGCAATCTGAGCTATTTTCTGTTTGTTTCAGTGTTGCACAGGAGCTTGGGCTGAAAATGTGTCATGCCAGATATATTTTTTTTTCCAGACTAGCACCAGCATACTTATCTAACCTAAAGACATGTAGAATGAATATGTGTATTTGCAAAACTTAACCATTCAAAGCATGTTCAATTTCAGCTTTGAGTCATTTTCCCCTTCCAGTCTGTTTTTAAAATAAGGGTTTTTTTTATTCATGCCTTAAGCTTATGAAATTGCATCATTTTTCTTATTTTGTACACAAATACACTGATACACTTCACCTTCCTCCTCCAGCACACAGAAGCTTTGCTATACGGCTTCCAGTCCATAGCAGAGACAATAGATGTGAATTACTCTGACGTTATCCCAGGCTTGATAGGCCTCATCCCCAGAATTAACATCAACAATGTGCAGTTAGCAGACACAGTGATGTTCACAATAGGTAAGATGATACAGATTGTATGATAAAAGCAATAACAAATTTAGTGTGCGTGGACAGTGTGGTGCATAGAGAGAAACACACAAATGGTTTGTTTTGCTGTATTGGAACTGTAGGTGCTCTGGCTGAATGGTTGGCAGACCACCCAGTGATGCTTAGCAGTGTTCTTCCCTTGGTGCTACAAGCTTTAGGAAACCCAGACCTTTCTGTGTCTTCTGTATCAACCCTCAAGAAAATCTGTAGGGAATGCAAATATGACCTACCACCATACGCAACCAACATAGTAGCTGTCTCACAGGTAAGTGGATATTGTATGCCTGTGTACAAGTTGTTCCAATATTGAAGAAGTTGAGAGTCCAGCTGCTTCTTTCTTCGTTTTAAAATCTGATGTGTTGCAGACTTGTGTGATGTTCTTGTTTTCCAGAAATACCATTTATACTTTGAACTGACTTCAATTGTATTATTTTAGAGTTACCTCTTATTGCTATTTTGAGATGTTTTTGTTGAGCTCTCAGAATAATACAGCCCTCATTCTCTCTCTTTTTTTTCCTGTCAAAGGAGGTGCTTATAAAGCAGATACACAAGGTCAGTATTTGCTGTGTCACCTTCATTCTCTTTTTCTGTCCTGGCACTCAGAAGTGACAATTAAATGAGGAATGCTGTGAAAGGATTATGTGACATGTTTGCAGCCTGTATTCTGAAGTTGAGTTGTGCAACAATCTGTTTGTTGTATCTGTATAGACCTTTTTAATGATTTAAAGCCTGCTTCAACTGAAGTTAAACCTGCGATTGCTTCCTCTTGCAGACAAGTCAGTGCATGTGGCTCATGCAGGCTCTCGGCTTCCTGCTCTCCGCTCTCCCTGTGGAAGACATCTTAAGAAACCTTCACTCTCTCATAACCCCCTACATTCAGCAACTGGAGAAACTAGCAGATGAGACGGTACGTACACAAACCAACGTGAAACGGCACGCACACAAACACAGGCACAGTTGGACTCTGGCCAATAGGAACAGGCCTTTGTATCTGTGTGGTGTCACTGCAGTGGAACATATCTCTGCGGGACCAGATTGGATTTGACCCTGCACCATGGGCAAGTGACTAACATGGAAGTAGCAAAGACACTCTTTCTGTTAGTCATGCAAACATACACACTAGAGCAGAATAAAAGCAGAGTTCAGAAAATAAAAGTTGCCTACATGAATGTACTTACAGTAGGTCATGCTTTCATGGGTGTGAGCATGCAGTCAGGCAAAAGAAAATTCATGACTCTGTTTAAATGTCACATCTAATAAACTGTCATGTTGGATAGTACAAATATGGAGCTGTTGCTATCTAAAAATAGTCTGATATTTACTGTTTATGGAACAGAGCAGGTTTTCTCCAGATCTCTTGTTTTATCATCAGCACACACCCTGGATGAGCTGAATAGAGACACCAGTTTAGATTATGCCTTTCAGTTCTGTGTCTGTTTTTGTCCCCATCTCACCTCCCACACCGTGTCTTATCCGTCCTCACTTCCTCCCTTTCTTATTGTATTCTGTCTTGTTTTTTTGATGTATCGGCATTACATCAGACTAGGAAATCAGGTGGAGCGTCTGGTGCCGGACAAATAGTGGCACCTAGTGGGGAGACCTCCGGGTTGCATTACATCAGGGGTGAATGACCATGACATCTGATGGGGGTAAAAAATAACTAATGGCTGCACTCAGGGGCTGCTGAGTAGCATTTGCCCATGAACTGTAGTTCAGTTGCAGTTGTTGCAGGATTAGCATTGCACCGTCAAAGGATTTGAGGGAGACATAAAAGATGTGTCTGTTAAAGGGTGTGGCAGCTACGTCTTTGTCCTCATCGCTGTCATTTGGCTTCGTTACATCGCCACAAAGAAACTTCACCTAATGTTTTTTACCTGGGGAGGTGTGTTTGTGTTAGGTGTCTTTGTATGGGGGGTGTGGTGATGCCTGTGAGAAAGCTGGTATGAAAACAGATCCTAATCTTTTTTTATTGACAGGCATTTTAATTTGCAGTTGTAACTGAAAATAGTGTAATTTAACAGTTTAATTATAAATATTAGATGAAGAAAAAAATTCATGTAACTGTTGAACATTGCATTTATTAGTGTTGAATTTAACAGCACTGCTTCTGACCTTCTTGAATTGTTGATACCATTCATCCATTTTCAAAACTGTTTATCCTGTTCACAAGTGAAAATTTGGAAGCATGTCTTGTTTTGTTTGTGTCTTAAATATTTTAGCAGTTATATTTCAAGGCTGACGCTAATACTCTTAATGAGTCTGGATCCTGTTGTTGTAAACAAGCAAATACCCAATTAAAAGTAATCAGTTTCTCTCTCTTTTGTTGTTCCTCCAGCCTAATCCTTCTAATAAGTTAGCAATCATCCACATCCTGGGGCTGCTGTCCAACCTGTTCACTACGCTTGACATTAGCAAGCAGGATGATGAGTCAGCAGAAAGCTCAGCACCACCTGTCAAAACAGTCCCACCTCCGCCAGGACCAAACCCGGTCAGTCACAGCACACCGTCATCGCTTTAATTAGAAGTGTTGTGTGAATGAACAGTTTCTCTGGTTGTCATCAATGGGCTGAATCTGTGTTTTATTAGGCATTAGCTGATATAAACGCAGAGAGCGTACCATTTTACAGCTTTCTAACACGGCACACTCTAGTTAAGTAGACATCAAAAGTAGTGAGACTCATAGCCCTGGCTCTTTGACTTTAATTCTCCACAACCCAACCCCCTGCTGTCTCTGCCACTGAAAACCTCAGGATGTCACTGACTAACTAACCTCATGACAGAGGATTAATACTTCTGTGTTAGAGCTACACCGTAGGTACAAACGCCTCTGAAACCCAACGATGTAAGCTACCTCGTAACTGACACGCACCCCTCTGGAAATGTAACTACACGTTGCGTCGACGCAACCCACAACTATTGTGATTGTCCTGTTCGGTACTGACGGTTCCTCTTATGCATTTGTGGCTACTTTTTAATCGTTTTTTGAGTTTGTCAGTGATAGAATGACAATCATAGCTTAAATATAATGACTCGCATATGTCAGCAGATTCCGGGAGGGGAAAAAAAAAGAGTGGGATGGGGATGCAGGATGGAAAAAAGTCCTAGGATTTTATTTTTTTCTGTCATGGTGGGCAGCGCATGAACAATGGGACACGACCACAGGGTAGTTAAAACATAAAACCCCATTTAAAAGTATGAATGCTGGTAACAGTGTTGGCCACTTACATAGGTTACGCTGTAAGCTCTGTAAATATTCGCAGAAGTATAAATCAGCTGTGAGAGTGGCCAGCAGAAACATGTGCCCTGTTGTTGAACCCTAGTGGTTAGTAATTCTGAATAGGCATCCATCCATGTTTAAATGTAAATGTAGTTTTTCTTTTTGCCTCCTCCAGGGAGGTTATGTTGTTGGTAAGCGTTTCTTTCTGTCTGTAAACACAATAGCTTGAAAAGTTTTAATTGAATTCTGATAAAACTTTGCCGGGGTGTAGAGTGAGGTCATGTTAACAATCCATTAAAGGTCGGCTTACATCCACCAAGGTCTTCAGGGTCAGCTTAATGATTTACCGGTCGAAAATTGAAATAAGCCTTTTAACTTATAAACTATGATTCAACATATAGAAAGTAACATATAAAGATTTTAAATGTCACATTTGACCTATGACCTCTCCTTCAAGGTCAATAGATTCATATAGAGTTATTTAAAACAGTTTCTTACTGCCATTGTTTGTATTGTTAACATAGAGGCGTATGAGGAATGATGTATGGGAGTTCTAAAGATGTTACTGTTGACCTCTGACCTCTTCAAGATCAAATAAGGTCAAACTTTTATAAAATGTCTTTTATCTTTAACGTATTCTTAAAATTCTACTGCCTTTGTTTGTATTGGGAACAATTATTTTATTATGACTTTGTTATGTACAACTGTTTAAATATATAACAGTTTGAATACATGTATAATGTTCCTGAATAAGTTTTTTTTTGTCACTTACTGATCTTTGTGTGTTTCAGGTTGTGGTTGTTTTGCAACAAGTTTTTGCTCTCATACAGACGGTACTCAGCAAGTGGCTCAATGACTCACAGGTTGTAGAGGTGAGTTGGTAAGATGTGCACCACATACTCTGAGACTTACTTTTTTTTTTAACACTTTGTCCATATTATACAGCTAATCTTGTCATGTCCTTCAGGCGGTGTGTGCCATCTTTGAGAAGTCAGTGAAGACTCTCCTCCATGAGTTTGCTCCCATGGTTTCTCAGCTGAGTGAGATGCTTGGGCAGATGTACAGTACAATTCCCCAGGCTTCAGCCCTTGACCTCACCCGACAGGTACGCGCATACACAGTGTAGTGTATGAGTTAAAGAGCAACAGCAAGTCCAAGGTTAATGAGGATGCTGAATAAGATTGTAAATCTTTATCCAGGGTTGCAGTATTTAATCATGACTAGATTCTCCAGTAGGATTATTATGTGACCTATTAACTTAAAAACACATTATTTATATATAAAAATGTGTGAAATATTTTTTGTACTCTTAAATTATCACTGATTGCATTTTCCTAAAAAGGTTAAGCAAGAACCCCAATTATAAAGCTATTAGAAGCAGTTACTGATAGTTTAGTGATATTTATAGCATCAAACACATGTGTGGGGTTTTATTGCATTAAAGAAAAAATCTGGTGCATTTATTTACATGAAGCTATTTAGACAGCTTTTTATGTTGTTTGCAGCAGCTTCTTTTTTTTCATGCTTAAGGTTTCAGCAGGCCGATCTTCGCAACAGACGGATTTCAGCTGAGAAAACCTGATTTGTTTTGGGGTTGTTTTTTCGTTTTGGCCATTTGTATGACCATTCTTACATCTGTGTACGTGATGAAAATTTCAGGTAGCTGAAGGGATGCTTTCACTGCAGTGTGAAATGAAGACAGACCATTATTCATAGAGGTGTAGCCAAATTACTCACTTCCAAGTCCAGCTGAAAGTGTGAATGTCACCATTTTCTACTCCGTGAACACGTGTTAACTAAGCCAGATGAGAAATATCCGGAAATATTGGAAGAATTAAAAAAAGAAAAAAACCTTTTCTTTCTCTCCTCTGAGTTACAGTGAAAAGAGAAAATATAACAAAATGTGCTCAATTTACAAACTATATAAACAATCTCTCTCCTGCTCTCTCCTCTCTCTCATGTATGTAGTCATGGTCAGCATGACCTGCTAAGGGGGGGGGGCTGATCTAAGTGACTTTGAATGTTGTGTAGTTGATGAGCTAGTGGATTTCAAAAACTGCTGATCCACTAGGTTCACCAAAATTGCACATCATGTCAATATGAACCAACAGCTATGAGGAATGTTTCCAGCTCCTTGTTGAATCTATGTCACAATGAATTAAGGCAGTATTGACAGCAAAAGGGGGTCCAACCCAGTACTGGCAAAGTCTGCCTAATAACGTGTCTGTTTTTGGGTAAATCAGCAATAATCTGGTTAGTTTGTTTCCTGTAAAGGCGTTCTCTTCATATTGCAGTCTGTTTTCCTTTCAGTAACCCAGTTTGTTTTATGTAAGTAAAAATAATTTTTAATGTGAGGACCTGCTGTTTCAGATGGTGCATATCTTTGCCAGTGAGACAGACCACTTCCCACCCATCAAGGCTCTGTTTGAGCTGGTTACTTCGGTAACACTGTCCATCTTCCAGCAAGGTAGGGGGGTCCTGCAGGGGCGGGAGTGTCAGTAATGTGAACCGCTTCTGTTAAAATCAGGAAGAAATTTTTCTGAAAAAGAGAGAAAGTCTGCACATTATTTGGGTCCAGTTTAATAAGTGAATTCTCTTTCTTAGGAGTTAAATAGTTAAATTTGGGAGTTTTCACGATATATTGTGATTCGTTTTTTTGTACTGGCACCTAAAAAACAATTTGCCTGGATGTGTGCACACTTGCTCTTTTTCCCAGTAGATATTTCTAATCATATCTGATTTCACAGAGGTCCAAAATCATATTTTGGTTTAGCAGAGGTGGTAAACAAACATATTTAATGTCTGTTATATTGGTGCTTCCTGCTAAGAATACTGGTGCGACATAGTAGACTTTGCTAAAACTGGTCAGCCTGGGAGCATATAAAGGAAAATGAGGTCATTGGACTCCCAGTCGACCTTTAGACATTTGCTCTTGTTACTCAATAATGTGAGCGGACCCTCAAAGTTGTCTGTCTGTTTGGTGTGTTGGAGGGACACAGTCATAAAAAACAGACCTTTTTCTCCACTTAGTCATTTTCAGATTATTGCTGTCTCCTCTGACCTTATAAAGCCAGCATGTTGCCACGTTTCTGTTCATCAGCCTAGTCTTTTTCTATTCTTTTTTTCTAATTTATTTATTATTTTACATTTACAAACCTGTGTAAGTATTGATCAGAAGTTTCCATATGTGCGTGACCCTGGGGCTACTGTTCCAGTATTTAGTTAACATAAAATGGGCATCAGTGAGACGTCATCATTCATTAAACGTGGCTTTGAGTATTGCTGCCAGGTCTGTCTGAAACTCCCCTTCCCTTTGTGTTGTCCCCCTTTTTTCTTCTTCTTCTCCTTTTCCTATTTTGACTGGTTAAGTATTGGCTGCCTCTCCTCCCTCTTCTAAACTCTTCTTTTCTGAGCAGGTGTCCTTCAGTAGACATCAGTATCAGTAGAGGATACAGTCACAGCAAAGAGACTTTTTTTTCCAGTTGTCTGACATATAACATAGCAGGGAGGGCCCGCTCGATGCAACTGCAGTCGCGCAAGGATTAGAGTTGGGCTCTCTATCACAGCACTTTGAATAATCCCTGTATTCTCTCAAGGGGTTGTGTGTGGCTGAAGGCTGGAGGAGGGTATCGGGCAGGAGACTTTGTTTGGAGTCTGGGAACGAGCCATAGCTGGGCGCTCACTACATCTGGTTTGTTTTATTAAGAAAAACAATTGTTGTTGGAGTCCATCCAACGTCAGCCTTTGGAAATCAGAAAGTCAGAAATCTCAATGTGGATTCTTCAGGTTTTACAAGATAATCTGCATCAACTGTTTTAAAAGTCTTGTAGTCTGTGTCCAGCATAAAGGCAGGTTGTGATATATATGAACCTATCTTTATCATTTAAGTGCGATTCCTACTGATGCTGTGGGCTCTCGTTTGAAGCAAAGGGGATCTTATTGACTAGCGATGAGTGGGCCCTGTTATAGTAACCTTCTCCGCTGAAGCACTTGTTTAAATGAGAGGAAATGATTTGCTTGTTATTTGATGATGTTGACGTCGACGGCGCCTCACGGGAAGGAGATTAAAAAAAAAAGGGTTCATTCAGGTTTGGTGCCTTTTTTCTTCTTTTTTTTTCCTCCAAGCTGTAACAGTAACAGAGGTGCCTTCCTGGGTTCCCACTCCAAACACACTTTTGTTCTTTTAGGTTTGTTCTTTTTTCTCTCGTTACTTCTTTCCGTTTCTCTCTCCAAACAGACCCATGTCTTTGTCTTCTGCCTGTGTTTTGTTTTTGGTTGGTCTCTTCTTCCAAGACTCTGCCAAAGCTTCATATGCCCCACCTCCCCCCTCCCCTTCGTTCCTTACTCACGTGTGAATTATTTCAATGAAATATTTTTGAGTTCTCTTTTATTTCCACATGACTGTTGAATCTATTAAGTTGCTGTTTGTATATTATTCTTATTCTCTTATGATTTCTTAAGTTTCATCTTTATTATATTTTAGGACCCAGGGATCATCCTGATATTGTTGATTCATTTATGCAACTCCAAGCTCAGGTGTGTTTTTGGTTTCTTATTTCATTCACTTTGGGTTTCTCTCTTTCTCTTTTTCTAGTTCCTACCTGTTTCTCTGTCCTCTTCTTTCTCTCTCTTCCTCTTTCTCTATACACCTTTCTGTTCTTTGTTACATAGGCAAGGCAGTGGAATGTAACACACGAGGGGAATGTTTGAAAACGGGACATTTGTCTCTCCTCAAACGCTTTTGATTCTAACAGTCAACTCACCACAAAAACGCAGCGCTGGACTCATGTAGAGTTTTCATTTTACCTGTAGAAACTGGCATAATCGGTGTGGTATCCTCAGTACATTAAAAAAAAAACAACCAAAATTCAATTTTTCTTTTAAAGCTCACACTATTTTCAGCTAATCAACTAACAGAACATTAGCAGAGATTATTTATGGACTCTAACAAATACGCAGGATGTTGTGTTATAAGTGCCAAGTTACTGTCATCAGACAACAAGTCTTGTTTCAGGAAGATGACAGTGCATTTTTAACAGTCAGCTTGGGGTTTTTTTGGAAGGATTTCATACCCTCAAATGTCTTAAATTCTCATGACATATCATGAAAACCCTTAACTAATTACCATTTTAGAACAAAAGACCAGGAGAGCTTGTTTGAAGTCATTTGCATGAAAACCCGTCATTTGACACACTTTAATATGACAAAATCTTTCCCCTTTTTCTCTAAAGTCAACATCAGGGCAGATTTCTTCCTCTGGAAAAAAAAAACAAACCAAAACCCACACACACTCAGAACCACAGAGGAATTATTTTAGTTGATGCGACGTTCATGGGAAGGATGCTGCAGCAGCATGAGTATCAGCATTGTGGTCTCAGGTGACTGGTTAGTCTCTGAGCTGAGTCCTCCTCTGAAGTCATTCCAGCCCAGAGCCAATCAAAGCCCAAATGAATTAATATTCAACTAATATTAATCAGTTCAGACAAATTGGCTGATGGCTCTCCTGTTTTATATTTTTGTCTTTCGTCTTCATTCTTCTTCCTTTGTTTTCTATCTTTGGATAGATCTGACCTTCATCTCTCCCTTTCCTCTCTCCCTCTCTCCTCTCCTCCATCCTGAATGAGTTCATTATTATGAGATGAGTTGTCTTTCTCTTTATCTGCACATGTTAATTACCTACACACTTCTGTTGCATATTCAATCCAGTCAACCAAAAACAAGGAAATGTAATGTTTGAAATATAATTGAGTTGAAGCAACAAGGCCAAAAACCACCATTGCTTTTAGTTTGACTTAAGTTCTTAAATGATTTCAAAGTTTGATTTTTTGCAATTTGTTTGTTATACCTGCTGACTTCTGCATTGGAGGATCTCTGTATGAGTTTGCATATAGTTCTTCCTGAAACAGACGGAGAGAGCATTGCAGCCTGGTATGCAGATCTGGCTCCTTGCCTGTGTTGCTGTCAGATCTGGCTACCAGGCTTAGTGGGTATTGTTGATACCTGTAATTTGAAGGATCTTATGCAGTGGAATGTGGTGAAGCAGTACCGATTGGGTCGGGCCGACAGAAACATGCTCCATTTAATGCCTTTATCTGCCTCTTAGGCCCTCAAACGGAAGCCCGATTTGTTCTTGTCTGAGAGCCTTGACGTGAAAGCAGTGTTCCACTGTGGTAAGTTTGCACATGATTTAGACAACCATGCACCCGCACACACTGTTGTGTGTTTTGTTGCAGTTTCTGTGAAATGTGTGCTTGTTAGTACAAAGTACAAATTGTAAATGTTTGACACCAGCCTTCAGTAGTTTCTGTCTCCCACTTCTAGGAGTTCTGTCACTCAAATTTCCCGAGGCTCCGACTGTCAAGTCAACGTGCTTCTTCTTTGTAAGCACAGGCACTCACACAGCTTAAACCATTCAGGCATGCTTAGAAATGAGTCATTTGTCTTTAAATGTGATGATTCTCTCTGTGTTCCTGCCTCAGACTGAACTATTACCCCACTGCTCAGACGTGCCTCCCATTAGCCAGAGTGGTGCAGGAGGACGGCAAGCTGTTGGTACAGGCCGTTCTGGAGGTGAGAAGCACCACAATTCTCACCACTGAAATGTTTCATCATTTCACTGATCCTGCAGTTTGCTGTGTTATTACACTCCAAACTCTCTTCCTCATTTGCCATAATTAAGTCCCTGATGTAAAAAGCCTCCTCCGCTTTCTCCAGGGCATTGGGGGCGGGGCGTCTCGGAGTCTGATGGACCAGTTTGCAGAAGTGCTGTTCTGTCTGAACAAGCATTGCTTCTCTCTCCTCGCTGTGTGGTTGAAAGAGGCGCTGCAGCCTCCGGGATTCCCGTCATCACGGGTCACGACTGAGCAGAAAGACAACTTTTCACATCAGATTCTGAGGTAACACCGCTGGACATTTACATCTGTAATATAATCCTTATATTTATCAGCTAAAGGTCTCATTGAGATTAAACATATCAAACAACTACAACTGGCACATAGTACAATGAAGTGAACACAACACAAACAAGAGCAACTTCTAGAGCAATCACATTGGCCAAGCCTTTAAAACAGAGTTAAACTCCTCCATAGCAACCAGTTGTGTCAGTTTGAGGTCCTTCTGTAGATTAACCCAGGAGGATGAGGCAGCACGCTTAAGCCTTTTGTCCTAATTCTGCTCCGAGTCTGGAAACAAATGTTTGTAAAGTATTGAGTGAAGGCTGTACTGATTATGTTTTATACACGTTTGTACACAGATAAAAAAAAAAAATTTTAAAAAAAGGAGCAGCCAAGGAGAGATGTACATAATTGTTTCTTCTCTGCTTCCCCTTCTACTGTTTTGTTAAGCAGAGAACGAGTGAACAAGAGGAGGGTGAAGGATATAGTGAAGGAGTTTACGCTACTGTGCAGAGGCCTCCATGGTACAGAGTACGCCGCTGAGTACTAAAACTCTACCCTTGAACTTTCACCTAACCGTGACCTCTGTCTTCAGTGCAAAACAGCTGGATGCCACAACAACACAGTTCTCTCCAACCCCTTCAGTGAAGATATCATGAAATGATTGTAATGTAACCGAACCCGCTGCAGAACAAGACATGGAACCATTCCAGTGCAGACCTGCCATCGGATTAATGGACAGACATTAAATCCGTGGCTCTAGAGAAGCTGTGGGTTTTTTTTTTCTGTTATAATCTTGATTGTTTCTCTCTCTCCCGCTCTGCCTCTCTTCTCTTACTTAAAGGTCTTTTTTTGTTGGAAAAGCTTTGAGGAGGAGCGCTGCCACATGTATCCTTCTGTCTCTGTCTTGTTCTGCCTTTCTAGATCTTCCTGTGGTTCCTAGGTTGTTTCTGGTGATTAGCATCCATATGAAATGGTAGTGGTATCGTACGTAGCTACTTGACATTATTTTTCAAAATGAATTAAATTAATTATATAAATGTATATGTATACACATATATTAAGACAGTGGTTTTCAGTCATGCTGCTGCTATAAAGGAAGGAGAGATGGACCAATTTTAAGAGGGCGTTCTGTAGGAAGACTGACATTGATACAATATTTAGTCCTACTCATGCCCCTGTGGTCTCTGCATTTGCCAAATTATTATGAATCTTTTTGTTTTGTTTTGTTTTGTTTTAATAAATGCCTTTTATGGGATTTGAGTGGAGAAAGAAAGCTGAAGACCACATTAACTTGGACAGTCTTGCCCAGCCCACTGTGTACAGGGCTGTACCTCATGTACATACAATTCCACCCAGTCATATTGCAGTCTCCTCAGGTTTGTAAATAGCGGGTTATGCAGTAGTCCCTAAGGTAAAGCAGGGCTGCCAGGAATAATGGCTGAAAGCAAAATATATTGTAGTAGCTGTAAGAGGAGAACGCGGCTCAAGGTGGAAATGAAGGGAACGGACTGTTTGGAGAGAATAAAAATCCTGACGGTGGACTGCTTAGTCACTAATTGTGCAAAAATATTAATCAAGTTGTGCATATTAACAGTTATTGCTGAACACTTATGTTTATTTGAGTGTATGCGTGTGTTCATACTTATATGTATGAGGGTGTGTGTGTGTGTGGGTGCAAAGATTATATCTTTTTCCACTTGTTTAGTGCACTTATATTGGACCTACAGTTCACAATTTCCTCCTGTTTTTTAAACAAAGAGCCCATTCATTTCTTCATACTGCTGTTATTCAGGCTACTCTCTTCATTGAAACTGACCGTGCACGTCCACTTTCACCTCTGCTGCTCACCAGCAACCACATCCACCTGTTAAACCTTGTTTTCATGTGGAGAAATCATTGCCCAGACTCATCCATCTATCTGTTATTGACACCAACTACTGCTCTTAACGAACTGCTTGCAAAACAAGCTACCCAGAATCCTTTTACCCATCTGGGTCACTGCCTTGGAGAGGACCAAGAAGGATTAGAGAGTTGAGTAACAAAAAGTAAGACCTCTGAGAAAGTTTTTGAAACCGACATTCTGTGCTCCTCCGATATGCCTGAGACATTATTGGTGAAGTGATGCGAGGGCTGTAAAATACACTGTCTAGTGAATCAGCACGACCAGCTGACACCTAATAACACTCAGCATTGAAATGTACTTTGTGGTCTCTGATAAAACTATCTCAGTCTAATCCTTCTGTCTTATCCGCGGTGCCTGCAGACATGTAGCATGTATGTGTTTTGTGGGGTGGGGGGTAGGGTTCGGGAGGAAAAATGGCGTTTGAGATGCTGCAGAGAGATGTGATCTGTGGAGTGAGACCCGAGGCATGAATCAGCTTTGGAGTGAGCTGTTCTGCTTCAGAGTCTGATATGAACTGTGACGTTGAACACAGATCCTTAGTCTGTACTGTGGGCTTACTCTGAGGTGAGAAAAGGAACAATGTTTGTCACAGTTTAAAGAAAGACTTGTAGGTGGAGGAGGAGGGGAGGGAGGTATGAAATGTACTTGTTTTTTTTGTACCTTGGCTTTAATTTATTAAATATATCTAAGACTGCAGCTCTTGACTTTTTATGTGTGTGTGGGAGTATTTTCCCTTCCTTCAACATATGCATTAAACTGCAACCTCCTGCATACATTTTACATTTTCAACACATTTTACCCAAGAAACTAAATTTCATTGGTTTTTAATGCTTGAGAGGTTTTTTTTTAAAAGGGTGCCTATTATGCAAATCTACAGCTCCATATTTCTGACACTGCACTAGAGCAGCACTGCAGTTCAAAATCATCCTTATTTATCTTATTTTGGTACTGGGTGCAAGCCCCATAGTTCACTCTCCTCTCTCTTTAATGCTGCCTTCACTTAAATGTTCTCATTGGCTGTAAACAGCAGCTGGATGCAGTTTCTTTCCTCACAGCCAGAGTTGTGTACCTGAGATGACTGTATTAAGAGCATCCGCGTGCACTGGCATACACAGCTGAGAGAAGATGAAAACATTGTAAACTGGAGAGTTTAGAGCAGATTTTTGCTCACAGGGTTTATTTGCACATATATTCAGATGGTGGGGTCAGAACATGGCATAAACAACATGAAGGCATGAATCCATCCCGCCTCGTATCATCAGCTCAGGCTGCTGCTGCTGCAGCTGGTGGTGTAATGTGTGGGGAATATTTTCTTAGTAACAAATGAGCATTATTTAAACCCCACAGCCTGCCTGAGTATTGTTACTGACCATGTCCATCCCTTTATGACCACAGTGTGCCCATCTTCTGGTGGCTGCTTCCACTGTTTCAGCTAGGTCCAATTCATTTTGAATAAACTGACTCCTAAACGCACCAAACAACCATATTTTCAGGTCTTTTAGGACTGTGGTGTAAATTAAAAAGAAAAAAATATCAAATGCTAAAAAGTATGGTACAGTGTATGGGATGATGACATATCACCACAAAAAATGTGCAAAATGATCCGCAGGTTGATTCCCACTTGGAAAATTTAACATTTAATTTGATTTAAATTTAACATCCCAAAAACTCACTGAAATCTCCAAAGCTTTTGTCCTAAATCTGTTCCCACTTGCGCATGCGTCCTCACACGTGGGTGCAGAGGTCCACTGAATCAGTCAGTCAGTGTGCAGACCTCGGCCAAGCCAACCACTTTCAGTCTGGCCTGCATTAGCAGAAGTTTCTCTGGGACTTCAGCGGAGACCAGTTTATCATCCTAAACGGAGTCAACTGCTGCTGAAGCTGCTGCACGTAAGTTAGCTAACGTGCTTTCTGCCAACGCTGCTGCCTTTTAGCCACTTAGCTTCCACACGGGAAACATGGAAAACTCTGCCAGCTCTGTCATTCTGCTGATGCTTTGGCACGCCTCACTTATTAAGAAGTTGCATCGTTCACATTGTTGTTAGTATATGCTAACTGATAAAAGCGGTGGGGTTACAGTGAGTGCTGATAAAGAAATGTGTGTGTTTATGTTGAAGGTGATTGCAGTTTGTTGCATGTTGTTAACACTAACAGAAAGCTCCTGACCGTGTAGTGTGTGACCAGCGACAATCAGTTTATCAGGAGGCTGTGTGTGTGTGTGTGTGATAGAGAGAGAGAGCAACACTGGATGGTTTTATCTTGGACACAACTGTACATTTATGATGATGCAGGTCTTTTTAAATGTAAAATCTGAGCACTGTGCAGCAGCTGTTTAATTCTGACGGGTTATTCTCAGAGCAATAAAGACAAAGTGGACTGTTTACATCAGGGGTGTCAGACTCATTTTAATTCATGAGCCACATAAGGGTGTTTTTCTCATTTAATGAGTGGTTTGTTTAGAAAACAGGTGATGAGCCCCAGATGTTTTTCCTGGATCAAAATTGACTTTTAGGGGAGGTGGCTACAAACATATTGATTATGACCGATAGCTCATAATTGAGATTGTGAAACCTTACTTAAGAGACATCTATGCAGTTTGAGGTTATTTCCGTTGGGGCTGCAACTAACGATTATTTTAATTTTAATCTACTGATTATTCTGACGATTAATTGATTAATCGGATAAAAAAACTGGCACATTCCGGAGATTTTTCAATGAGGCATTTAAGCCTTTTTTTTAAATACAATATACATTAAAAGATGCAAATAAAGATGGAATTCAATTAATTTTTTAAATAAGAAAATAAACATTTTATTGCCTAAAATGCAATAACACAGCATTCCCGCAGTGAATTTGAACCAGGTGAAGCTAAAACCATGCCACTTGAGGAGTTTTGGGTAAAATATATTTACAGACAAAGGTGATTTTATCTTAAATGCAAAATGTATATATATTTTGTACAGTTTGGGCTTAATTACTGCTCTGAATATGTTGTTTTTTTAAGCAAATGACCTTTTTTTTAGTCTGCATACTCCAGTTAACGATTAATTAATTACTAAATTAGTTGATGATTATTTCAATAATCGATTCATCACGATTAATCCGATTAATCACTTCAGCCCTAATTTCTGTATAATTTATAAACAGAAAATGTATTTTATGCTTGGGTACACAGAGGTTACATTATTTTTTTAGTCATAAGGAAGGCCAGTACCTGTTTGTCAAAATGTCTTGTACAGGAAAACCTTTTATTTATTTTTAGTCTGCTGTCATTACATATACATAACAGATCACAGTGGATAGTCACAAAAGTTTCACATATAGTTTTTCTAACCTAGCTACAATATTATTTGACATGTTTATAATTCAGATGACTTCTCTAGATCTAGAAATAAGTTTAAGTTTCCAGACGTTTTTCTCCTGTGTAGTAATGCTTTTTAAAAAATGAATAACTGGAGTGGTTAATTACTCGAGTGCAATTTGTGTTCTGGCGCCCGGGTTGTGTGTTCAGCATCCAGGTATTGGTGAGGTAAGTCACAAAACGTTGGCTTTCTGTAATGATAGGCAGCATTTTTCTCATTTTGAATCTGGCAGTGTCAATTCTGTGTTTCAGTTTAAAATAGTGATCTATATCAAAGTTTTCCTTCCTTAGTTTCTGCTCCACCTCTCCACTAAATTCCTTAAAATTCCTTAAAAAGTTTTTTTTTTTTTTTGTCTAATTTTGCGGAACATCAGACAAACAAAGACACAGATTGTTCTGAGAAATATCCTTTTCCTCATGCTCCCCTTACTTTAAGAAAAAGCCTGAATCAGGGTAAGAATTAGTGATGTAACCCCCTTTGCCTTTATGCCTTCAAGGTCCTTGGCACGCAGGTTGTTGAAGTACTTGGCACAAAACTTGCAGATTCAGGCTCCCTCCTTTGTCTTTTATCCCTTCATTAAATCCCTGACAGGCTCCGTGATGATGAGATCAGGACTCTGTGTGGGCCATGGCATCATGCATGGCTCCAGTTCGTTTACCTCTTTGGGTGCAGAATGAAGTGTTGCCCAATCCTGGATCAACATAATGGCTTCTTATCAGAACATCAGAAGTTCTTAAAGCTCTTGAAAAGTGCTGTATCTAACCTAGATTACACAGATACACTGTGGCGTGGCTGTCACAGGCTTTCTTGAACACACTGAGGCCTTGCAGGGGTGTTGGAGTTGGCTGCAGGGCTTTCACAGTCTTATGAGTGGACTGCTATCTCATTATTGTTTTGTCTTAACTTGAATCGATCTGGAGACAAGGGTCAACCTCAGAAGATTTGAGAGTGCTTACTCGTTATCAGTCATCAGTTTTTAAGTTTGGTCTCTGATTTAGTGACTCATTATTTCAGCAAATACAGTTGGTAATACGTTAAATCAATTTTATTGACAAATGATGCCTAAAATTCATCATCTTCGACCTTCTGTTACTGGTTTGTTGAAGGGACTACCATCTGTCTTTAAACTGGATTTCTGTGTCTCTCCATCAGTCATGGCTGTCGTGAGGTTCTACAGTAATGGAGCTCTGAATGGGCGGGCCTTACAGAGGGCAGCCAAACTCTACCCACATCTGTTAGTCGTGACCGAGCTGTGCTACAATGTGGAACTGACGGGTGAGTGTGTAACAGCTTGTGAGTTGCTCACAAAGATGCTAATAATTTCGGATGTGGACAGCAAGATGATTAAAGACACCGAATTCACATCATGTAGTCTTAAAGGTTTAAACCAGTCTCCCACTTAAAACTTCACATTTATGTTATTTTATAATATTTTGCCCTGCTGATTGTGTTCTTCTGATCCGTGCTGCAGGCTGTGAGAGTCTCAGCGTTGAACAGAAGGAGGTTCTACTCTGGTTGTTTCGTCCTGCTCTGCAGGCAGAGCCGCTGTCTGAGAAATCAAACCTCACAGAGGGCAGTGGGGAGAAACTGGTGGAGATCGGACCCAGGTACTACTGCTGGTTCATTTTTAGTATTTGTAGTAGCGCGTGGCTCTTTCAGCTGCATCTCACAGTCGTTTTGCCATCTGCAGATGATTTTGCAGACAATTCCTGCTCTTGTTTTGGAAGTTCAGTTACTGCTAACCAGCTAGTCCTGGTCCTTTCAGTGTTGCAAATCCTTACATGCTGAGGTCCTCAGCACCATTTATCTGCTTCACCAGAGAGGATCCCATTCGGCATCCAACTCCACTGTTTTTGGTTTAGCTGGCAGTGGTAGTCCATGTTTTGTTCTGGAGCAACTCCAGGCAGCAGAACAAAGACTACCAGCTGCAGTCCAAGATCGTAGAGAACAAAGTCAGTCTGTGACCAACACAAATAAGATACAAATTTGTCACATCACAAAAATCTGGAAGTCATCACTGTGGCATCTAAAGGCCGAAGCACTCATTATCACCCTAATGATTATGTTTCAGCACTAAACCTTCATTTTTCTATTCATGGATTGTTATTGGGGTTGAAATGTTAAATGACGGCATTACCACAAGAAAGATCATAAAGTATCTGAAATGCTAAGGTTTGATCAGGTTATCTCAGTAAATATCAAAGCAATTTAGCCACCACATTTTAATATTCCTAGTGTTGGTTAAGGTAATCAGTGGGAGTAGGTGTGAACATTAGTATTCATCCCCGACTGATAATGAATAATCAAACCAGATGCCATGGAGGTCTGACAGGCTGAAACACTTGAGTATAAATAAGATTCCTGTTGGTGAAATGAGAGAGTATGGTTATGAAACGGAAACAAAGTATTCAGACTGATAAATTGCAAACCAGGATGGCTGTGAGGGTTCTGCCCAACATGTTTTTAGTTGTATATAACTTCCTGTAATATACATTAAAATAAATAGTCTGTATTGAACAATTTTAGGCAGATGTTCACTGTGACCAGGGGTAAGTAATATGGAAATCTTTAAAAATACTGCACATGCTCTAGGCGTGCCTGATTTAAATTATAAATAGGGAAACATATGGTACAGTTTTAATTCAAATACAGTTTTTTTGTTTTGTTTTTTTAATTTTTCAAATATAGAAAATGTCTTCAAACATTTTCTTTCATGTTGTATTTTTTAGGTTGAACTTCTCCACTGCTTGGTCCACTAACGCCGTGTCCATCTGCCAGAGTGCCGGCCTCACTAATGTTACCCGAGTCGAGCTGTCACGCAGGTTTCTCATCAAGGTGTAGAGAGACACACACACACACACAGAAAAATTGTTTAGGGAAGCACCCTTTCAGAACTCTTTTGTTAATCTGTTTCCTGCATCTTACGCGAACTGTGTCTCTGCTCTTCAGCCCAAGAGCGAACAGAGTGCGAATGAGCTCAGCGGAGATGTAAAGAAGCTGATTGAGTGTCTGTATGACAGCATGACGGAGTGCATCTATCAACATCCCATCACCTCTTTCACCGTGGAAACCAAACCGCAGGCAGTGTTTGAGGTGGACATCCTGGGGAAGGGCCGTGCAGCCTTGGAGAGAGCGAACGATGAACTGGGTGAGTGTTGTTGTTGGTTTTTTAAACACTTTAATGGAGTTTCCCTAATGAGGTTTTCTTAATTAATGGAGCATTATTGAGCTTCATCCTCTCTTTTTTTTTTTTTTTTTATAACCACTGCTTTTACTTTCCTCAATCAGTCCTTTATTGCATTCAATGAACTGTGTCCTATCTCTCATCTCCTCCTCTTCTCTTTCTTCATGCTGCTTCTTAGTCTTTCAGCTGTCTGTGAGTACACTGATAATAATGTCACATGATGCATGAGATTGTTACTTGGCTGGTTAAAGTCACAGGACAGCAGTGATGCTGCTGATTATGTTGCACGTGCATGTGTGTGTGCGCGCTTTGGGCCTGTGTGTGTCTAATGTGATAAAAGCTCAGTCGATTGAAGGCGGTCGTGTACTGAATGAGGTGATCAGACTGATATTTGAAACCAAGATTTTATGTTTCTGGGTTTGAGTGGAGAAAAGCTGAATTAAGGCCAAAGATATAAATTTAATATAGATGTGTTTCCAACTTTCTTTGTACTACCTCAAGTACTCACAATCCTGGAACTATTTTGGCAGTAAATGAGTTATGTCAGATGAGTTTACTGGAGCCCGATGTGACGTCCTCACATTGTAGATCCCAACATGCTGAGTTTGTTATTGTACCATATGTTCAAAAAGTCATTTTTAGTGCAATTGTTGTACCCGACCCTTTTTTTTTTGTCTGTTTGTTTGTTAGGTGATTAGATATAAAAATGTCCACCTAACTCAAGGAATAAAACATTGTTGTGTCTACACAAAACCAAATAAAAGAAATGAAATTGTGTCTTTAAGCACTTTGTTACTAGCAGTCTATTGCATAAGTGCAGAATTTGTTCCTATTTCTTTGCTTGAATTTATAAAACATTTTCAGATATCACAGTTTGACCGGCATTTTTGCACCATTAGCGTGATTTCCAAAGAGTTATTAGCGTGGTATAGCTCGGCATGGTGTGCTGTGTGTCCTTAAAGATTGGATTGGCCTCCCCAGAGCCTGGACCTCAACACTATTGAAGCAATGTGGGATCATCTTGGCAGAACAGAACAAAAGGCAGCCAACATCCAAATAAGAGCTTTGAATGTCCTTCAGGAAGCCTGCAGTACTGTTCTTGAAGACTACTTAAAGAAATTACGATGAAAGTTTCTTTAATAGAGTTCAAACTGTGTTGAAGGATAAGGGTTGTGGTGATGCCACATATTGGCTCGCAAGCTTGTTAGCTTACTGTATTTCCCTTTAAGTTTGCATGTCTCAATAAATTGCTGGACTTATGAAAGTAAGTAAAATGCAAAGAAATCAGAGGGGCTTGAAACTTTAGCACAGTATTGTACAAGATAATTAAAGCAGTTTAGTTATTTTCCTAGGAATACTTGAGCCCAGTAATTAATCAGAGATTAATATCATTTGGGATTTTTCTATGATGACAGTATAGTTGTGCTAAAAAGTATCTTTTGCATTAATTTATCCTACAGAGGTTTTGTTTTGTCATCTAAGGAGCATTGCTAAGTTAACACATGAGATTTCTAAGGTGTAACAGTGCAAATTGTTTGTGCTTTTCTCTTTTGGATTATTGCAACTCCCCATTTACCCGTCTTAGCAAATCATCTTTAAATTGTTTGTAATACACTGCTCAAAAAAAAAAGGGAACACTCAAATAACACATCCTAGATCTGAATGAATGAAATATTCTCATTGAATACTTTGTTCTGAACAAAGTTGAATGTGCTGACAACAAAAATCACACAAAAATCATCAATGGAAATCAAATATATTAACCAATGGAGGCCTGGATTTGGAGTCACACACAAAATTAAAGTGGAAAAACACACTACAGGCTGATCCAACTTTGATATAATGTCCTGCACAGTGTTGGACTGTGAGCACAACCCCCATCTGTGGACTTCAGGCCCTCATACCATCCTCATGGAGTCGGTTTCTAACCGTTTGTGCAGACACATGCACATTTGTGGCTTTTGGAGGTCATTTTGCAGGGCTCTGGCAGTGCTCCTCCTGTTCCTCCTTGTAAAAAGGTGGAGGTAGCGGTCCTGCTGCTGGGTTGTTGCCCTCCTACAGCCTCCTCCATGTCTCCTGGTGTACTGGCCTGTCTCCTGGTAGCGCCTCCAGCCTCTGGACACTACGCTGACAGACACAGCAAACCTTCTTGCCACAGCTCGCATTGATGTGCCATCCTGGATGAGCTGCACTACCTGAGCCACTTGTGTGGGTTGTAGAGTCCGTCTCATGCTACCACGAGTGTGAAAGCACCACCAACATTCAAAAGTGACCAAAACATCAGCCAGAAAGCATAGGTACTGAGAAGTGGTCTGTGGTCCCCACCTGCAGAACCACTCCTTTATTGAGTGTGTATGGCTTATTGCCAATAATTTCCACCTGTTGTCTATTCCATTTGCACAACAGCATGTGAAATTGATTGTCAATCAGTGTTGCTTCCTAAGTGGACAGTTTGATATCACAGAAGTTTGATTTAGTTGGAGTTACATTGTGTTGTTTAAGTGTTCCCTTTATTTTTTTTTGAGCAGTGTATGTCAAAAACACAGCTGCACATCTTTTAACTAATTCTAAGAAGAGATCTCATCTCTCTCCAGTGGCTCCCTGTTAGTCTTAGAGTCCATGGGTTGGCGTCCATGGGGTGGCGTGGTGGTTAGCACTGCTGCCTCACAGCTGGAATAACATCTAGAAGGCCTGGGTTCGATTCCACCTTGTGTGGAGTTTTCATGTTCTCCCTGTGTCTGCGTGGGTTTCCTCCCACAGTCCAAAGACATGCAGTTACTGGGGCTAGGTTAATTGGTCACTCTAAATTGTCCATGGGTGTGAATGGTTGTCGATCTCTCTGTGTTAGCCCAGTGACAGGGTGTACCCTGCCTCATGCCCCATGACACCCCCCCTACACACACCCCCAGTCCTGTGACCATGAACAGGATAAGCGGAAGAGAATGGATGGATGGATGGCTCCAAAACTCTGAAATGAGCCCTTGTTCCTTTTATTTTACTGATTCAGAGGTAGTTTTTCAAAAACAGCTAGACATTCAGACAGGCATCCTGTGTTGTTCATGTATCTGTATTCTCTTTTATTGTGCTATTTGTTTGGGTTTTCTCTTGGTGTAAGATGCTTTGACCTTTTCTGTGATTTATAAATAAATAAACTTTGTTATAAATCAGGCATATCTTTATTCTAAACAGCTGCACACCATATAATCCAAACTCACTCAAAGTTCAGTTCATATCAAGCCAAGCATTCCTGTAGGCTGGGGAGGAACAGGCAGTTGTTATCGTGTGACCGCACTGTCCTGTGTCCCCGTCCACCTCTTTAAATACTATTTAGATGAAAATTAAAGTTCAAGGAAACCCCCCTGTGTGATTTTTTTTTTTGCAGTTATTTTCATTTTTGCTATAATTGTGCAGCCATAAGAACAAGTCAGTTCTGTCATCGGTGCCTAATAGAGTGATTTACTGTGTAATGATCCTGGAACTGTGAAGCATTTCATTTGTATTTGTGCCACTCTTTGCTCAGTGACTGGTTATTCTTCTGTTTATATGAACGGGTTTCAGACTGACACCAGCCACAGTGACGGGACGTGGTGCGAGTACTTATGTTCATGCTCTGCTCGTTCACTCAGCTTCATTAAAATTCACGCGCAGCTCGAAGAGATGAGAATCATTTCAGTACACATACTTTGCAGGCTCTCCCATGCTCAGCTGGTGAATTGAGGAGATAATTAAAAATGGTTATGTGGAATTTGTTATGACTAAAGCTGCTTAAATTCCCTATGAAATCAATTTTACGCTCACTGTTTTGGTGTTTTATTAGAAGGGACTCAAATTATTATGCAGTGTGTATACTTGGAATAATAGTTATAATTATTTTAAGTACTGCTTAAGTTTAAGTGCTGTAGAAGTGATCGAATTTATGGATGCAGAAGTCAACACTGTCTCGAACAGTTGTTGGGTTTATGGTCTTTTGAAGCGTTCAGATAGTGTTTGTGTGTTTTTTTTTTTGCCTGAGGGTTTAATCACACCTGTTCAAATTTATTTATAGAGCACAATTCAGAGGACAACATGTTGACCAAAGTGCTGTACAGCTTTTAGAAAATCATGACTCATTTTGCATCAACATGAAATGGGTGAAAACTACTCACTGCTCTTTAAATGATCAGCTGATACCATGTGGTTGTTTATTTATTTATTTTTATATTCAGGATCCTTGTGTGTGTTTTTTGTTCTCGATGCAGGCCTGGCCTTTGACTCCTGGGATCTGGACTTCTACACATCGATGTTCCAGAGGATTAAAAGAAACCCCACCAGCGTGGAGTGTTTTGACCTGGCCCAGTCCAACAGGTGGGGTTGTCTGCAGTGAACAGACTGGCAGGACTGCTCTGTGTGTTTCTTGGTATTTATACTCTATAAGGCTTTCTTCGTCCTTCCCAGTGAGCACAGTCGTCACTGGTTCTTCCGGGGGCGGATGGTGATCGACGGGCAGGAGCAGGAGGAGACTCTTTTCAGCCTCATAATGGACACGCAGCAGCACAGCAACCAGAACAATGTTATCAAGTTCTGCGACAACAGCAGGTAGTAGTGGTAACAGCAGGGCGAACATACGTGGGTGTGTCTGTCTGTACTGACTCACTGTGGTGTGTGTGTGTGTGTGTGTGTGTTCGTTCAGTGGAATCAAAGGTATGGCGCTTGAGTTTATTTACCCAAAAGACTCATCCCAAGCGAGCCCATATGAGACCCACCGCTCACTAAGACATGTCATCTTCACTGCAGAGACGCACAACTTCCCAACTGGTTAGGACACAAAGTTTTGTGCTTACTTACAATGCAGGTTTCTGTCTTTACCTTGTGTGCTGTTTCTTGAGAGTAATCCTGATCTGGCCGGACATTTTAGGTGTAGCGCCGTTCAGTGGAGCCACCACCGGGACCGGTGGTCGTATCAGAGATGTACAGAGCGCTGGACGAGGAGGCCACGTCATCGCCGGCACAGCGGGATACTGCTTCGGAAACCTTCACATACCAGGTCCAACACTCCAACAACAAATTCAAGTCAACAAATTATATTCATTATAATATAATGTATCATTAGGTTTTATAATAAAGATAAGAACTTTGTGTAATCTAACAGAAAAGGAGGATCCTTAAATGGAATAATTTATATCTGTAAGTCATTTTGAAGCCATGGGAATCAGTGTAAGGAGGCTAATGTTGATCAGTCAATTGCCAGTTAAGGAAAGTAAAATTTCATTAAAGCAGAATATAAAAATGTCTGTCTTTAAAACTAAAATTCTACTCAAAACTGAAATTGCTAATAAACAAAACGCAGAGACACACTTGATAATGTCCCAGCATAGAAACAGCAGATGGCACAGATTGCTCTGTTCACAATGTGTTGTGACTTTTGCTGGAGCTGTTTATATTTATTATTGGACTCTGCTAGAGTACCGTTGCATGATTCGCAATTCCAAATAATCTTTATTATCTTGTACTCTGCCTTAGTGCAGCCCCTCAGTTCATCCTCTTTCTGAAATAAACCGAAATAAAGCTCCCCTTCCTCTCCCTATGAGCGAGCCAGCTTTCATCTGATTGGCTTCCACTCACAAACAGAAGGTTTGAACAGCTGGTGGGTGGTGCTGGGCTGTTTGTCCATCATAACCATATAAATGTTATCCTCTACATGTAATCATGAAGAGCCAAGAGCAGAAAAAAAAGCATTTAGAATAGCCAGAAGCTTGAACTTTTGGCTCTCACACATGCAGATGTCATTATTTGAAACTTTGGCCATGTTTAAAGTGAGCATCCACTATTTTAACAGTGTAACTTATTAACATAAAATAAGGAAAAGGCAGAGTACTTACCTTTTAAGAATATAATTTACTTTCAGTTTGTTAAACCTAGATGTCGTCTAGATGACAGAGGCTGAAAACCTTGAATGATTTTCCCACAGGTGGCATCTATATGGAAAATGGATATTGGACTAATAATTAAACCCTGAGGCACACCATACCAAACACTGGGAATTTTTTTTAATTTCTGTTAATAAAATAAAAAAATGATTGTGCTCCACACAAACTGGCCTTGAGCAACATGTCTTTTCCTCTGTAGGATATGATCTTCCCTGGGAGTGTAAAGGAGAGGGATGGGAATATCCCTCCAGTTTCGCCCCTCCTCTGCAGGTTGCCATCGAGGCCAGTGACGGAGCCTCAGACTACGGCAACAAGTTTGGAGAGCCTGTTCTCTCGGGTAGGAGGACATACCTGTAAATCTACTGATGCATTTAGCTCTGAGTCAGTCATATTCACAGCTGATAAACACATAGTGTTAAACAAGGCTACAATCTAATGTATGTAATTTTATCTTTGTTGCTGCAGAAAAATTTTTGGAAGTAAATAAAACTCCTAACTCTGTACTTTCTTCACTCTGTGTAAACTCTTTGTCTCAGACTGCATCCCAAAATCACTGCATCGTTAATACTGTAATTAATCTGTTTTCTAATGTAATGTTTCAGCACTGCTTTAAAATCTAAACTATGGCCCTCCTTTAGGCTTTGCCCGTTCCTTTGGCATGCGGTTGGCTAACGGGGAGCGTCGGGAGTGGATTAAGCCTATCATGTTCAGTGGTGGTCTCGGTTCTATTGAAGATATACATGTGACGAAAGAAGAGCCACAGCCTGGTGATGCTTCAACACACTGTGTGAAATGACGTTAATCAATTCCGAGGCTATATTTACAGATATTGATCAGTGACTCACAGAGTCTCTCTGCTCCTCTTCTGTCAATCAGGAATGGAGGTGGTGAAGATCGGAGGGCCGGTGTACAGGATCGGTGTAGGTGGAGGAGCAGCTTCTTCTGTTCAAGTATGGGAACTGCAATTAATCACAGTGACCTCAACTGATGTACACGTGTTTCAGTATTTAAATGCATTGGTGGCTTGTAGGTCCAGGGAGACAATTCCAGTGATAGGGATCTGGGTGCTGTCCAGAGGGGAGATGCTGAGATGGAGCAAAAGATGAACCGTGCTCTCAGGGCATGCCTGGAAAGAAGCAGTGGAAATCCAATCTGCAGTATACATGATCAGGGGGCAGGAGGAAATGGTATGAAAAATGTGGCTTTTTTTTTTAAAAGGAGTTGTGTAAAGCTTAAAAAAAATAAGAGAGGAGCCAAAGTATTGAGCTATACTCTTATTTTTAGGTAATGTGCTCAAGGAGCTCAGTGAGCCAGCTGGAGCTGTGATATACTGCAATAGATTCAAGGTAATTACCGCATGAACACGCCTTATTGTTCATGTTTTCATAGAAATTTCTTGTATTTCTTTTTGTATCCAATAAGCTAAATGTCTTTGAGTCTGCATTTGTCTCTCTTTTGTTGTGTAGAAAGGTGACCCTACATTGAGTGTGCTGGAGCTGTGGGGGGCTGAGTATCAGGAGAGCAATGCCCTTCTGCTGCAGCCATCAGACACGTCCTTCCTGGAGCGGGTGTGTCAAAGGGAGAAGTGTCCTGTTGACTTTGTGGGAAACATCACAGGAGAGGGCAAGGTATGTTTCAGCCTGGCTTGAATCAATAAACATCCACATCCATCGTTTCAGTCAATTCACCTTACTGATTAGCTGCTGTTGGCTGGGTCATAATGTCACAATTACATCACTGAATAATAAGATTCCTGCTCAGTTTATTTCTAATGTCTCACTCAGATTGTGCTGGTTGATGATGAGGGAGGAAGTGGTGATGAGGCAGATGGGGGGCGTTATCCTGTAGACCTGCAGCTGGAATGGGTTCTGGGAAAGATGCCGCAGAAGGAGTTTAAGATGGAGCGAGTGGCCCTGAATCATCAACCTCTGAGTCTCCCTGCTGGGCTGACACCCAAAGATGCTCTGCACAGAGTCTTACGTTTGCCTGCTGTAGCGTCCAAACGCTATCTGACCAACAAGGTGTGTCTATAGACCCGTCTTACACGGTCTCTGTTTTGGAGAGAACTCATGCAGACTCTATGCGATTCTCTACTCTCTTTCTCTCCATCAGGTGGACCGGTCTGTGACTGGGTTGGTTGCCCAGCAACAGTGTGTCGGCCCTCTTCACACCCCATTGGCCAATGTGGCTGTTGTTGCTTTATCACCTTTTAGCCTAGAGGGAGCAGCAACAGCCATTGGGGAGCAGCCAATTAAAGGGCTGGTGTGTCCTGCAGCAGGGGCTCGCATGGCTGTGGCTGAGGCTCTGACCAATCTGATCTTTGCCAGAGTCACAGCACTAAAGGTGAGCCAATGTGCAGGGAAAAAGTTTAATATATCACTCATGCAAAAAATGTAAAATGTCTCAATTCGTTTAGAATGGAAAGTGTATTTTTAAGCCCTGCGTGATGAGAGATTAGAATTTGCATTTTTTTAATTTACTTCTTTTTTTTCTGTTGTGTGTTTCAGGATGTGAAGTGCAGTGGTAACTGGATGTGGGCTGCCAAGCTGCCTGGAGAGGGGGCATGCTTGTGGGAAGCCTGCAAAGCAATGTGTGCGGTCATGGGTCAGCTGGGAGTGGCCATTGATGGGGGCAAGGACTCTCTGAGCATGGCTGCTAGAGTTGGACAAAAGACGGTCAAAGCGCCAGGTACTCGCTCTGTGCATGCATGTGTGTGTGTGTGTGTTTGCTTTTGCATGCATGTGTGTGTGTTTTATCTAAACTTAGTTTCTGTTTTAGGTGCTCTGGTTATTTCAGCATATGCTGTTTGCCCTGACATCACTGCCACTGTGACGCCTGATCTTGAGGATCCAGATGGCAAAGGTACGATGCACACACCAAGCCTCAAATCTGTCATAGTTTTAATGGAAGAAACAGAAGCTAGATAATTTTCATCATTTAGAATTTTTATTTTTCGTGTTTCTCTTACCCACACGACACACATCGTACTCTCCAAGCATGCCACATACTCAGAAACAGACGGCCTGCCTCTGACCTTTTGTCCTCTGTCTGCAGGCGTGTTATTGTGGGTTCCTCTCAGTCCAGGCCATCATCGTCTGGGAGGCTCTGCCCTGGCTCAGTGCTACAGCCAGCTGGGAGACTGCTCTCCTGACCTGGACGAGCCAGAACTATTGACAGCTTGCTTCAACACCACTCAGAAACTCATTCACGGTTAGTTTGCACAGGAAAAACATCTCCTTGCCACTGAAGGGGAGGAAAGTTTGCAGTGAATTAGGCTGTGAGTAAACTTTTTCTTCAGGTTTTTTTTTCTTTTTGATTTTTTTTTTTTTTTTAATACTCCATTCAGTTCACAGCCACAGCGCTGCACTGTGACGAGAGAGCCACCTAGTGGTCATCTTTGAAAACTATTGAAAGACTGTGGAATATATATATATTTTTTTTTGTCATTTCAGATCGTCTGCTGAGTGCAGGTCATGACATCAGTGACGGAGGCCTCCTTGTCTGCTTGCTGGAGATGGCATTTGCAGGAAACCGTGGGATTGATGTTGAGTTGTCGTCACAAGGAGCTGGAGGTTAGTTCTTTCCCTTTCCTTACCTGTTAATTTCACATACAGGATATTAACTGTGTCTTTACAATCTTTTGTCACAGTCATGGAGCTGTTGTTCAGCGAGGAGCTGGGTTTGGTTCTGGAGGTTTCACAGTCAGATTTAGAAACCGTGTATCAAAGATACAGCGACGCAGGTGTGCAGTGTCTTCATATCGGCAGAACATGTGGCTTTGGACCAGAAGCTATGGTGAGACGTTGAGCTTGGCATGGACTCTGCCTCAGCTCTTGTCTCTTTTTCAGGGATGACTGTTGTCTTTCATCTTACTTGTCTTCCAGGTCAGCATCCGTGTAGATGGAAAGGAGGTGCTGAGGGAGCCGCTGCCTGATCTCAGAGTAATGTGGGAGGACACAAGTTTCCAGTTGGAGCGTCTCCAAGCCAACGAGCTGTGTGTTAAACAGGAAGAGGAGGGACTATCCAAGAGGACACAGCCATACTTTAAACTGTCCTTTAACCCCACTGAAATGCCCAGCATTCACCAACTTGGTAAGACTGAAGAGGATTGGTACGGCTGTCAGTGACTCGGTGTGCTGCGGAATTGCAATTAATGGTTTTTATTGTGAAGTCAAGTATTCTTTGATTGCTTAATTGCCTATAAATTATAATTGTGTCTATCTGTCAATTGCTACTTTCATACAAAATAGTTGTGGGGGCTACCTGGGGTAGACTGGGGAAGTCCCCCAGGAACTCTGAAGCATTTTTTCTGATTGCTAACTCTGAAATGATGTAGCTGCCAGCCAGTGACTGGTAATGCATTGTCATCTGTTGTTGTGGTCTTTTACTTCAATGTATGGTGAATGGGATGAAACCATATTTTATTTAGCAGTTGGACAGCACCACTAAATCCTATATTTTGTTCATTCAGCTGCAGCCCAGCCCCGTGTCGCCGTGGTCAGAGAGGAGGGCAGTAATGGAGATCGAGAGATGTCTGTCTCTCTGTATATGGCAGGTTTTGAGGTAATTAATGAGAGCCTTATGAACCAGATATTTGTTAATCTAAACTGTGTTGTCTGTGTTCATTATTTAACTGCAGGATGTAAATGTGTGTGTGTGTAGGTTTGGGATGTCACCATGCAGGACCTGTGCACTGGCTCCCTAACCCTGGCGCCTTTCAAAGCAGTCGTCTTTGTTGGTGGTTTCAGCTACGCAGACGTCCTGGGATCAGCTAAAGGTAACTGCACTCGGCCATAAACCACTGTGAGGTACTGATATTTTTCCCTGTGTTAATGCTATTACTTTGTCATAAAGGTTGGGCAGCTACTGTTGCCTACAACCCCAGGGCCAAAGCTGAGTTTGATCGTTTCCGACAGCGTGAGGACACAGTGAGTCTGGGCGTGTGTAATGGCTGTCAGCTGCTTGCCCTGCTTGGCTGGGTGGGAGAAGGCGAGGAAGGAGCAGGTAAGAGGAGAAGACAAAGAAAGCAATGGAAATGTTTCTTGTAAGTGTGATGATGATAAAAACACAACACAATACTGTAGTACTGAATTGTGACAGAAATGTTTATAATGGCTTTTAACTCTTTTGCTTTTGTCTTGTCCTGTTTTTTTGTATTCTCACCAGAATCTGAAGTGGTGCTGAGCCATAATCAGTCTGGCAGGTTTGAGTCACGTTTCGTCAGCGTTGGGATCCAGGAGTCCCCATCCATCTGGCTGAGAGGCATGGAGGGCTCAGCACTTGGAGTCTGGGTTGCACATGGAGAAGGTAAAGTCAGGACCACATGAGAGGCCTGTAACTACTAAGCAGGATTTGGAGTTGGCAGTGAAAGTCTTAGAAGACATTGGAAGATCGTGTGGAGTTCAGTAGGCAGATTGTGAGTCAGTTAATAAGACAAGAGTGCTCAGAGACCATCTTAACCCCTAAGCTATGAAAAATACAACTCCTCATCTTTGCAAGATTGAAAGCAGTTGTTGACCCTACAGGATTTGCAAATGAACCTACTTAGCAGTTTGAATTATGTTTTGATTTGTTCTTTCCCAAAGCTGTTTAATACTAACAAGGTTGCAGCTGAAAGAATAACACAAAAATGTGTGATGTGTGTCCTTTGAGGAAACTGGACAGATAGAAGACATGGCATGCCTACAAACCTTTCTACAGCAGATGAACAGTATCTGAAAGTCAGGTTCTTAAGAAATGGTGAGATATCCAGTAAAGTCCTGACAGAACCTGAAAGATGCATCTGACCCTTCAGTTGATCCGTCTACTGTTCACTGAAGTCTCATCAGAAATGGTCTGAATGGAAGAGAAAGCCAACATTAAGCCACATTACACAAGAGCTGGACTGATAATCAGTGGCAACGGGTCTGATAGAGTGATGAATCAAAATTTGAAAGTTTTTTTTGTTCAAATCGTCATCAGTATGTCCGGAGTAGGTCAAGAGAAGAGGTACAACACTGGGTGTCTACATTCATCTGTAAAACACGTCGGAGGCTCTGTCATGGTTCGGGGCTGCATTTCAGCCAGTGGTGTTGGCAATCTTGTCAAAGTTGATAGAAATATGAATATAGAAAAGTACGATCAGATTTTGACACACCATGAAATACCACAATAAACCCAAACACACTGCCTATGCAGCAAAAGCACCTGGATGGAAAAACACACAATGGAACACTATCAGTCATGGGTTGACCTCAGCATTATTGTATTTATTGTTATAGTCTTTGAGGCGAGTGTTTGTTGTGATTTCACCCTATATAAATAAAGTTGAATTGAAGTATTGAAGCAGTGTGGGATCAGCTTGACAGGGAAAAGAACAAACGGCAGCCAACATCCAACGAAGCCTGGAGAAAAACTGCTTAAGGCAATTGTGCAAACTGTGTTTTTTACCTTTTGTATGCTGCATTTCCATGCATATTTTAACATATTTCAGTAAATTGCTACACTTGTTTCCCATTCTCCTAGCAAAATACAAAGAAATGATGTAGCTCAAGAGTTTTGCACAATATTTTAGATCCCTTTTTAACTTTCATAATAACATCAAAGATTCATTTGTTACCTAATAAGTCATAGATCAGTTTGTTCTGTAATCAGCACCTGTGCTCAGTATTGATTTTCCCCTAACCTCTCTCCTTCCTGTAGGTCTTGTGCAATTCCGTAGCACCCAGGCCCAGAACCTGATTATTTCTGGTGGGCTCGCCCCCCTCCGTTACCTTGACGACCAGGGTCATCCTACTGAAGAGTACCCTCTCAACCCTAACGGCTCCCCACATGGTATCGCGGGTCTCTGCTCCAAGGATGGCAGGCACCTGGCCATGATGCCCCACCCGGAACGCTGCACCCTGAGCTGGCAGTGGCCCTGGGCCCCCCAGGACTTCAGACCTTCTCTCACACCTTCACCCTGGCTGCGCTTGTTCGAGAACGCAGCTTCTTGGTGCAGCAGCAATGAATGATGATATTCCATTTACATGTTTCTAGTGCTCTCAGCGTCGTGTGTCAACTGAAACTGTGATGTCTGTTTACATTTTGTAACTCACTTTTACTTACTCTGGTGTTTATGCATTATTACTGCCTGTTGTACTTTATGACCTTGAGACCATTCTGGATTGAATATGAATTTCATAAATGCAGGTCTGCTGACATTGTTAGGGTTGGTCTGCTGAAACACAATTTGCTAATAATAAATAACAAGAAAGAGGTGTAGGGTAACATGATAAAGAACAGCTGTGTAAAACAATAAATATTGTTTATTTTAGCATTAAAAACTGAAATTCATACAATGCCAAGTATTTACATGTATGTCAATAATACAGTACTAATGTGACAAGTGTTCTGTAGCTTACCGGAACAACTTAATTTTTACATAACGGACCTAAAAGACCCCTCAATCTTTCCTTGGGGAATCACAAGCTAAAAAGAAAAATACATATTAAAATATAAAAGATACATGTTAATAACAGACGTTGAACATTTGTCTAATATCAATCAAAAAAGGCAGTCAAATGCTTCAGGACTCAGGATCTTAGGAATTTGTAACCACATCTGAACCAACACGTTGCATAACATCATAACTGTAAACAGTTCACAAAACACACCTGGAGTCTGAGTCCGCATTTAGAGAGGCTCAGACAAGATCTTGACTGTTGCGTGCTGTGCAGTTGTCAATATTCTTCCATCCACTAATCCAGCCAGAAGGGAGAAATTCAATAGAAGTCCATGTCTAACAGCTTGCGCTGCCACGCTCCAGCTGCTCATGCTCTCTAAAGTGAATCTCCCATCACTCCCTGTGAGGTTGCAGCATTTGCAGGGTGTCCTCTTTCTGGTGTTATTTGCTGGTTGATGTTGATAACGCAGATAAGGAGCAGGATGACCACCACCAGGTCGTCCAAGACCTCTAGCAGTCCGCAGAGGGAGGGGTCTGTTTCCAGGTTACTTGATGAAGCATCCAGAGGAAGGGAGGAGATGGACATCACGGTCCCCACGCAGCACAGGGCTACCCTGAAAAGAAACAGCCACACGAGTCCTCCAATGGTACCCAGGCCACGAACCAGTAACTGCAGAAGCAGGGGGGCGTCACAGAGGTAGTCTGTTAGCTGGAGGAGTTTGTATGCAGGAAGAAGGAGAAAAAGTTAGATGATTATATATCAAATTGATCTAAATATGAGCATTTAAACATGATCTGCAAGATTTTTGAGTGAGCACTTATACACTATTCTGCTGATTACCCATCATGAGCTGCTGTGTTATCATTTGTCTCCCGCAGAAGCAAGAAAAAAAGTTATTCTGCGTTCATTTATAATCAAAACTAGTTTCAAAACTATAATCCTTAAGCCTCAACACTTTTTAGCTTATTCATATGAGAATATGTATGTATGTGTGTGGGGGGGGGGCAGTATGGGAATTTGGTTGTATACATTTTCAAAGGTGTTTTCACAGGAAAAGAAATCCACATACAAAGAAGGTCATGTATTTCCTAGGTGTGTCATTGTGAGGTGTTAACCTGATAGCTCTTTTGTCTATTATTGTTGGTTGTACAGCACAATTACTCCTTGAGGCTGCGTAAGAGCTATTCCTGCTCCTAAACCTTAGAGGAAATAATGAAAGGATTCTCATCTTTCCTTTCATCAGTTGTTAAGCAAAGTCACATGCTCCTCTGTGTGTTTCATCTGAAGTTTAAAGATGGGAGTACTGACCCTCCGTGGGGCTCCAGAATAACGTTTGTTGTAGGCCGTGATTTCTCCAAGAACTTCCTTCGACTGCTGGTCTGATCGGCTCTCATTAAACAGGTGGCAGAGCACGCTGACCTGCAAGATTACAAGCATTTTTATTTCATGTCTGCACTCATAATACATTTATGATATACAGTAAAACAACTACGCGAATACTGCACCTTCTGTCTGCATAGAGGACAGCTGATTGCGTCTAACCACGACCCGTGTCTCCAGTAGGTGATCAGACAGGGAGCTGCAGAATCACACAGCTTTTAACACTTTATACCTTAATAAAAATTTAGTATTGCATAATTCTCTGTGTGTAGGACTGGAGTAAGACGTCAGTAGGAGGTGCAGGCACAGAGGTAACTGTTAGGTGTTTATAGTATGTGAAGGTAAACGTGACAGCAAGTGTGTTGGCATAGAACTAGCGATTTAATTTATAACAGATAATATCAAGGTAAAATGGGTGGATTTGTGCCATAAATATTAATCATAAGTTATCCAATTATAGGGTAATTTCATGTGAGTTAATCAAAGGCTTCCCACCTGACTATCTCAGATTTGCCTGAAAAAAATTCAGACGCACTTCCTAATAGGATTTTTGCTAAATTATGCAAAATTTCTGTATATTTTCTTTCACCTGATTTGGAATGTTTTAAAGAATATTATCTGATTGTTTATAAGAATCTGTCAATAAAATGTAAGTCGTCCATCCATCCATTCATTCTCTTCCGCTTATCCTGTTCAGGGTCACAGGGGGGCTGGAGCCTATCCCAGATGTCAAGAACCTTTTGAAAAGCAGATTTGCAAAGACCTGAACACTTTTACATAGCTAGCCCAATATACTTCTCTATAACAGATAATGTTATAATATATATAGGTCTATAATATATTCTATATATTATAGACCTCTCAGGTCAACTTATAGCACTGCCCTCCTTAATGCTCCAAGTGTGGATTATCATGTCGAGTAAAGTGACGTTCAGTTTCTGTGTTCAGGTTTGGGGGAAAAAGACCTTCAATTAACATTATCTCTGAATGCATAACTTCCTGTGTTTGGTGATTTGCTGCTCTATCTAGAGGCAGAATGGGTGGACCATGGCAAAGGTTAATTATTAAAAGACAAACAGATGGGTCCCGAGGCTCGAAACACAGCTACAGCACACTAATGCTACACTGATGGATGACAAACTAAGACATGATGCAACAGGTGAGCAAGTGCGAGCCCTAGTTACTGGTGATGGAGTGAACAGGTGCATGCATGAAAGAATTCTAGTCTGAGAAGATTTTAGTCAGTCTGTATAATTGTGTGCATGATCTCGTACCACAGAACAAATGGCCACAGTTTGTCTGGACTGGGAATCTGGCCGTCTGCAGGCAGACTGGGCAGTGCCAGTCTCGTCTGTTTGAAGACGGACATGCCTGCATCAATTCCTAAAAACAAGAGAGACGAAGAGACGAGATGAGTGAAAGGCAGGAAGAAGGAAAAGAAGAATGACAGAAGAACATGTGAAACAGAATAATACCCTCAAAAATCCTAAAGCCAATAAATTTTCTGTTCCTGGTGTTTATGGGTTGCATTTTAAATAATCTTTAAAAATTTTACACTGATGGAACACAGTGAAAAACTGAACACAAGACTTTTTATTTGGTTCATGCAAACAGCGATGGCAACTTCCTCCAACAGACTGTGACCCCAATAAAAGCAATAAATTACTTTTTATAACACAGGGGTGTCTTCTAATGATGTGTGTCCTCATAAACTTAGCACAAAAAGTAAGAAAATTTGTGTTTGGTCGATTATTTTTTTGTTGTTGTAAGAATGCTCGGCAACAAATCTTATACTGCTGGAAAGCCTGTTCATTTCCCCTCAAATGGTGGCACATTTGTAAGGAAAATGCACTTGTCTGTTGAGCAGCAGAGTTGAGTAACAAAGGGGCCACAGTGGGAGAACCATACACAGCCACAGCAGCCTTGCACCTCCTCCTCATGCTGGTCACCAGCTTGGTAACATGGGATGGCATCCCATTCATTGACCAGCAATCATCCAACACAATAAATGACACTAAAGAAGAGTCAGGAGCAGAGTAAGCTTATAAGTTTGCAAGTTTTTCATGGCCGCAACCCACAAATGCATTTCATTTAAGGGGAACCAAACAGACTTTCCAAAGGTATTATTGCCAAGAAGCATTGTTACAACAAGGAAGTAATCAACCAAGAAGAAGAAACTGTTTTGTGACCTTAAAAAACCCCAAATCAATGTAACTCTTTAGGCAATCATCCAAGTTCTTCACACAGACATAAATAGCAACAAACAGACATGTAACCCTGTTGATAACAAGAAACTATAGTAATTCAGCACCTGCAGAACATGAGGTTTACTGTGAGGGTGTGTTTGTGTGAAACATTCACCTTTTGGCAGCTCATGTGCGTTGATGTTGACTGCTCAGGTGTGCACAGCAAATATCTTGATCACCGTACAGGCAACCCTGACCCAGTGGAACTTCAGTGTGATCTGCAATGTGACATGACACAGCAACATAGATGAACACACCTGTAAAACTAAATGATCTAGCTAATAGTTTAATTGATGATTTGTGAGATAAGGAGAGCAGAACTCAGCTCTTCTCTACTTGCAGATCACAGCTACTGATGTTCCGACTTCAGCAGTTTGACTGCTTATTTAAATGGTTTGTAAAGCTTACCCTGCTTAGCTTAGGTAAAATTAATTTTTCAGATGAAAATATAAAACCAATATGCAATTATGGCCAAAATCACCTAGTGACCTTAACATCTACAGAGATTTTATGATTTTTGTAAAAATGTAGTTAACATATTTCTTACAGATCATATGAAGGGTGTCTGATCAAAACACACTGAACTAAATTCCCCCAAAACCTCTCTAGCCATTCAGTAAAGTGCAAAACCCCACTTCTATTAAAGAAAACATCAGAAAGAAAGACTCACCAGGATTAAACTCTGTAGCAGGGGTGTATGTTGCCGTTAGGCAGATAGATAATCACTGTCTCCTAGAAGGAAGTGAAGTGCTGCCCGACAGCATCACTGAGCAAAATAAATTGAAGCTGCCTGTTAATGATCAACTACATCTTCCAGTATCAGCTGGTCTCGGAGTCTCTCTATTTAAAGGGGACAGCAATGTGGTCACATCAATACATCGGTGCTTTGCACAAAACTCACTTACTTCCCTTTAAAATAGGCAGCTGTCAACCTTTAGTCTCAAATAAATAAAAAAAAAAAAAATCAACATATTTGTCCCTTCAGTTTGGTCAGAGGGAACCAGCTTGGGTCGCATGACCAGATCAAAGCCAGAAAAGATTCCTCCCACAATTTGTTTAAGTAGGTTAGATTTGAACTTACGAATCATTTACCCAGAGTTTACTCAGCCATAGCCCTGTCCGTGTCATCCTTCCTTAGCATTATTACACTAACGGCACCTCAACTGATCCTTTGATCCAAAGCCAAGTTAGAGGTCTTAAATGTTAAATGTTATTCTCAAACTGTACCTCAAATGGGTGGATAGTTAAAGCACTGCACAACTGACACTATATGTATGTATGTGTGTGTGTGTGTGTGTGTGTGTGCGTGTGTGTATATATATATATATATATATATATATATATATATATACACATATATAAATAAAATAATGAACAATAAAACAGAGTACTAAATTAATGTAGCATTGCCTTGTTGTGGCAGTCTGGCAGTGCCAAAAGTTGTGACATCCTTCACGTAGTTTTCCAAGGCAGCTATTGCAGGAATATCCTGTCAAATATTTGGCCTGGCACTTCCCCTGAACCTTAGAAGCTAAAAAAGGGGAGTCCATGTGGACCAAATCATCTAAAAATAGTCAATGTAGGGTCAAGGTCTCAGAGTGGCAGATATCAGGAGATAAATAAGGTGCTCAACCAATGAGATTTTAATGAGTAAAGTCCAGACTCAGCTCAAGCACGTACTGTTTCACATTTTAGCTTTGCTTTGTGATTATTAGGGTGCTCGCAGGGTGATGTAACAATCCCCTTAGAATAAATGCTCTTTAAGATTTCTTTGTAATTTTCCATGGTGTGTGGCTTAGGAAAACATGTGACCCATATCACTAAAACACAGCCTCACACAAGGCATATAAATGGATAACATGAGAAAGTTTATTGCTTTGATGAGAAATTATTTACTTGCAGAGAATAGCTGGCGTGGTGCCAGGGTTTTAGTGGTTGTCTGGGAACAGTGCAGATTACAGAAAAATACTGGTATAGCTAATAAAATGTGTCCAAGGGATTATCATTCCAGTAGTATTTATTTTAGAGCTCTCCCAGCTAATTGAGTGTGATAATAGAGTACTTACTTACTTTGAAATATGTGTCATTATTCTGCAAGTCTGAGTGTCCTTTTGGGGTTTTCTTCTAAAGTTCTCATATCACTGTATAAATATTTTATAGTCACAATGCCGTAGGCTCGAACAAATGATTTCAAATTTGCTTTCACTATTTACGACATGTGAGATGACGACCTCACTTGGAGGAAATCGATACTGTAACACACTCATTTAAAATACAAAATTACCTATGCTCCATTTTCTTCTAATACATTTATTTCTATCGCCTAATATTCATGGATAAAGAAAATAACTTTGAGGGTACGCAATTCCAAATCGTGCTGTCTGATTGGCCAGAGCGCGGAGCAACACCCGTCAATCATCGCCGATCTCAATACTGATTGGTTTCCGATTAGCTTGCACCTCTCCCCTCGCTTCCAGCCTGTAAGCAAGCAATTGGATGTCAACTAACTAAGAAGCTGCGCTATTCGCGTACATCTTACGCTAACTTATGGCGGACAGGTCTTCACTCATCTTCAAAATACGCATCTGCCGTTAGAAATCCACCTTTTGGCAGCAGGTGAGGTCAAATGCGGAGGGACGGAGCGGAAGAGCTTTCCTGACAGGTGGAGGAAAAAAATATTTTAGCTTTAAGCTAAAAGGGAGCAAATGGACGAAAACAAAACGGAGCTGGTCCAAAGTCTCTTAATATGGGTGAGTCTATTTGTGAATGCGTCGCCGAAACCGCGGGAGGGATTTGATTTACCTGTTCTTAGCTGGCGGGGGTGTCAGTAACAATAATCAGAGAGAAAATGAAGGAGAGCGGACGGTTTAATGGCAGAATAAGGTTATTAGAGAGATTAGCTTCATGTGCGACTACTGTTCGTCTCTGCGAGTCCTTAGGTATGAAATGTAGCATTCTGCTGGATTTAAAGTTATAACCTAGCAGGCGGAAAGACAACAATATCCTCCAGTTTATTTGGCTCTGGTTAGACTCAGGCTGCTAATTCAATTAACCAGGCGGTATTTGTGGAATGTCGCGGTTTGGATGTTTGTTAATGTTATGTAACTGATTAAATGCGGCAAACACCAGCAAGTAGTAAGGCACCCTCCGGTTACGGAACAGAAACAGCTTTGCTGGCTGTCCTGTGGTTCATTAGATGTCGTGCAGGATTCATCTCATGCCTGGATGCTGTGTCTATCCAGAAGCCACATTAATGACTTTGTTGAACAGCAATGTCCCTCAAGTAACAGACGGACATATCCGGTGTCAAAGCAGAATAAAATTAAAATAAAGGTGTCCCATTTAGGAAATAAAACTTCGTATTAACTTTCTAACTTGGCTCCAAGCTTGGCAGCCTTTAAATTGTATAGTGGACACAGTTGGACGGTTTTTGTGTGAGGAAATTGATCTTGAACTGGGAGAATTAACCTTACACCGTGGCTGCTGCTTGAATTATTTACATGTAAGACGTCTTTGTGTTTACTTGGGTCTGTGCCGGTGTCTTTGTCACTTCCTCCCCCGCTATCCATTTATCATTCCTTCTCTGTCCTAGTGCTGCTCGATTATGGCTAAAATTATTATCACAGTTATTTTAGTCAGTATTGAGATGTTTTTAATTCAGTAGTTTGACTTTTGGAACATTCTGCATTTGGAGAAGGGCAAAAGTACACCGCTGTAAAGGAAACCAATATATATATATATATATATATATATATATATATATATATTTTAAATGTTGTCCCACTTACATTTCAGGGCATACACACATTTTAATATTAGAGGATAACCAAACTAAATACTAAACAAAGTTCCTAAATTATATTTTATGTATTAAATCATTAATTAACTGTGATTATCTATATACTTTTTGCAATTTTTGCAACCTGATTCCTGCCAGACCTGTTGAATCAAGAAATCACTTAAATAGAACCTGTCCAATAAAGAAAAGTAGGCTAAAAGATCACAAAAAGCAAATCATACTATGCTGTGATATAAAGAAACTGAAGAACAGACTTTGTAATCCTTTTAGTCTGGAAAGGGTTACAAAGCCATTTCTAAGACTTTGGGATTCCAGTGAACCACGGTGAGAGCCATTATCCACAAATGGAGAAAACTCGGAACAGTAGTGAACCTTCCCAGGAGTGTCCAAAATTACTCCTGTAGGCCTCACTTGCCTCAGTTAACGTCCGTGTTTATGATTCAACAGTAAGGAGGAGACTGGGCGAAAATGAAAACAACTACTATCCAAAAGGAACACACAGGCAAAAAAAAAACAAATGGAGGTGTTGGAGTGGCCTAGTCAAAGTCCAGACTTAAATCTGATGAACTTGAACAGGCTGTTCATGCTTGAAAACCCTCCAGTGTGGCTGAATTAAAACAATTCTGCAAAAAGAGTGGGCCAAAACTCCTCCACACTGATGTGAAAGACTAATTGCCGGTTAATGCAAACGCTTGGTAGCAGTGCTGGCTGCCAAGGGTGGCACAAGCAATTATCAGGTTTAGGGAGCAGTTACTTTTCCACATAGGGCCAGGCAGATTTAGATAGGTTCTGTTTTCCTTTAATAAATGGAATCATCATTTAAAAACTACAGTTTGTATTTACTCTGGTTATCTTTTGTTCAGTGTAAAAAATTTGGTTGATCTGAGACATGTATGTTTGAGAAATATGCAAAAATACAAGAAATCAACAAAGGGGCAAATACTTTTTCACAGCACCAATCACCATCTCAGAATATTTGCAAACTCTTCGGTGGTGCACTATTGCATTATTCCATTGGTTCGTCAGCCCTCATATTATTGTTTTGTTTTCTGGTTCTCAGCTGCAGACCTTCAACACTCCTGCACCCTGCCAGACATTGGAGGAGCTGACCACTGGAGCGGCAATGTCACAGGCACTGCATCAGATGTGAGAGCACATGCTTTATTTCTTTGCAGCCAGTTTTGTCAAACAGTTGGGACAGTAAGCTTGTATTTTTTTTACACTGATGCCTCCATTAGTTCCTCTAATATATAGAGAGAGGGTCTGGGTTCTACTTTAAAATGCACACAAAAATCATGAAAACGGCTCTCCATCTTATTGCATTTCTGGATCCATTTGGGCAGCACCGTGGTGTAATGAGTGAAGGGTCCGTGTCACAAAAAGGTTATGGGTAAAATCTAGGGCTGCTTGATTATGGCAACAATTATAACCACTTGTTTTGACCAATTGTTTTGGTTAGGATTATTATGAGAGTAAACTTGACTTAAAACATCACGCATTTATTAAACTTTAGGAAAAAATAGTATTTGTTGTTTCTGGCCAGGAGTAATTCCTGTAATTTTGGCTTAAACTGAACTAAACCTGCTACAGGCTGTAGGGCAGTGACTTTGGGGTTTTAGAGAATGGAAAAAGTGCCCCACTGTAAAGAAAAGGCAATAAGGCATAGTGAGAGCACCATTGCAAATAGTTCGAGGAGGCCATAATTGTGATTGATTATAAATTTCAGTTAATTGCACAGCTCTAGTCCAAACCTTCTTGGGGTCTTTCTAAGTGAGAGCATGGAGTTTGGATGCTCTCGCTGTGGCTGCGTGTTTTCTCCAAGTTTGAACCAGCAGTCCAAAGGCGTGCATGTTAGATCAATTGGTGATATTTTAATTGGTAATGGGGATAGATGTAAGCAAGATAAAGCACTTGCAAGTGTATAGAACATAGTGCTGTATGAATAGGACTTGCTTTGGGGAGTGCTTTGAGTGGTCAGCAGGTATATCAGTCTCGATCTGTTTGTTGTTTTGGCCAATTATTTTTTTTAGTGGCTTAAATCTCCAGTAATATAATATCTCACTCATAAAAGTAAAGATAAGTGGGTTAGTTTAGGATTCACCAATTTTCCCCAGTGTGCCTAATGTAGACACAGTTTTGCCCCTTTCGCCTGACAGAGCTGTTGTAAAAGTCAAAAGTGCAGCAGCATTACAAAGCCTCTCTTCTATGGAAACACATCGTCACTTATTTTAATTCGGTCTTCCTAATGGAAAAACAGACTCTTTCCCCTGTACGTCCCACTGTTGTATTTAATCTAATATGTATTTAGAAATTCCATACACATAGTAAATTACATTCAGCATGGTAGCATTGACAGTGATATCTAATCAAGGATTTGAATTGTGCACTACTAAACAAGGGTTCTTGTGTAGAATAACCATTACCCTCTCTCTGTTACAGAGACCCTGCATGGTTCACTGATGGCTGGCTCAGTCGTATCAAATCAGATGTTGATGACAACTGGAGATTAAAGGTACAAAGTACTATTGTGCCCCTATCTACTCACTGTCCTCTCTGATTTTTTTTTTTTTTTTATGTCTATTTTGCTGAACCCCCTGTGTGCTAAATCCTCTGTTTGCTCCAAACCTGCCAAACTGTCCTTGACACTGACCTCCAAGATGCTCCAGGGGTTCTGCTTCTGGTTTAAGCTCGCACTCTGACCCTGCGCTCTGACTCCTCTGGTGAAAATGTGTTTGTCCAAATATGTCAGCTACATGAAGCGTAAGGGTGAAAAAAAACTGCCATTCTCTCTACTTTGATTTGGTTGTGATGGTTTATTCCCTGCTGCTGCTTTTTCCCTCCCTTCTATACCTTTTTCATGGACACACGTAATGTGCTTGTAATAAAATCAGGTCATGTGGGTCATTCCATATCAAATCATTGTGGGCTTGACCATGCCTAAGCATTTTATGGTTTAAAGTTTGGGGGAAAAAAAAGATTGCAGTGAAACTTATTTATTTTTGTAAAAAAAAAAAAGCTCCACATTGCATAAGACAACTAGTGGCAATTTGCAAATGGCATATAGTTGTATTTCAAAGTAATGCAAAATAAAACATGCAGAATACTTTTTAACATTAAATTTTCAGTCACAAAAACAAAAATATCAGGCAGTCTAATGGAATTAGAGCAAAATTTTGGAGTTTCCAGATGGTACTCTAAAACTGAGAAAATAGTTTTGTTAAATATATGCACATTTCTCATTTTCGAGACACGCTTTGTGGGCACGCACATCCCCCTGGAGGAGTCTTATAATTCAGGTTTTGCTTTTGTGGTACAACTTGTCTCTGTGCAGCATGAAAGTTAAATGTGACTAAGAGTTTCATGTTAAAAAGTATCATACATTTTTTTTTTGCATTATTGGTAAATACAACTATATGCCATTCAGAAACTGTCACTAGGTGTAAGTTTTTTTTGTTGTTTTTAAAAAAAAATAATAATACGGCTTTCATTTTTCTTTTGTGAAAGATTTTGCAGCAATCAAAATTCTGAATTTTGGATCATAAAATTTTTAAGTTGAGCAGAAAATGTTCTAAAAATTTGATGATTTGAGATGGAATGACCCATGTTGGTCTTAAGAGCTGTCATTAATATTAATTAACCTACTATGCCAAGTCAAAATGCCATGAAAAAGGACATTTTCATGTGAGTGTTTGAAAAGTTTTTTTTTTTTTTTGGTTTGCATGAACATGAATTATTTTCTGTTGTGGTTTGTCCATTTTGATACATTTAACAAATGTGAGAATATTTTATATCTTTCCTCAGATGAACAACCTGAAGAAGATCCTTCAGATGGTAGTTGACTATTACAATGAGGTATGAAGTACATAATCCTTGTTTGTGTTTTTTTCACATTTGTTAAGAGATTGGTAGCGACAACATGCGAGAGCTGGGCTCCGGACTCCGCCCAGCTCTCGCATGTTGGAGGACATGCAGAGCAAAGCCTAAAGGAAAATACAGCGTGCAGCTGGGATCAAAACAAAAGTATAAGCTATGGTAAACACTGCCGCAAAGCAGCTTTTAATATAGATTGTGCCAATACCGCAGCTCATGGATTGCAACGTAAAGTTGACAATAACGCCAATTAGCAGAATGAGGGCTTTATTTCAGTAAATAATTCTTTAAAGTTGAAATCTGGGATAGTGTGAAAATAATAATTTCAATCTGGTTTTATTTACATACCCTTAAGCCTTAGAAATAAAGCTTCACCTTAGTAAAAAGTTTAAGTGCAGCGTTTATTTTCTGTGCACCGTCAGGTCTTAGGCCAAGAAATCTCAGATTTCCCTTTACCAGATGTGTCACTGGTGGCAGAGAAGTCAGACCCCATTGAAATGGGGAGGCTGCTTCAGCTTATCCTGGGCTGTGCCGTCAGATGTGAGCGCAAACAAGGTGTGTTGTTGCTTGCGTATTACACATGATCTCAATACACATATCAGACCCAACCGCAATACATTTGTAGAAGTATCTACAAAGTAAATGTCTTAGCATGTCACTAACAAAGACAGAGCTTATGAGGCAGCCTGGATCAGAAACCAGTGAGGAGAGTGACAAAGATTATGAAAGTATTACAACAGTGTGTATGTTTGTGTGATTAATCTCCCTCATTATGCTGCCAGAATACATTCGGATCATCATGACCTTGGAGGAGTCTGTGCAGCATGTTGTTATGACAGCCATCCAGGAGGTTAGTCCATTTTAATACCACATCTCTTGCTCAGTCACTTTAAAGGTATTAAGCATGTCCAGAAAAAAGCTTTGCTGAGCAGTTCTGTCGTTTTAAATAACTGTAACTATTTCAGCAACAGCAATAGTTTTGAAGGAGGCCAGAATATGTGCTTGCATATGCTAAAATAGGTTTAGGCTTTGCAGCTCTTTTAATGAGTGTATGCAATAATCTGAGTTCCAATTTCCTCTTCAGCTCATGAGTAAAGAGACCAAGACCCCATTTGGAGCAGAGCTCTCAGGGGACTTGGAGCAGCAGGTCAGTATTATTACTTCAGATGTCCCACTGATTCTCAAAGAAAGTGTGCTGGGAAATTGCATTTCTAATGTCCAGTCAGTGGGATTTGACAAATATAATGCTTCTGAAACAAAATCCCATCACAGCTCTGTAATTGGTAAATGGACTGGGATTTGAATAGCTTCTCTCTACTCAGGTTGTGCTTTTTCCTAACACTCGCACACACTCACACTCTGATGGATGCATAGGAGGTCACTCGGGGTTCAGTATCTCGCCCAAGGATACTTTTGTCATGTTGACTGGAGGAGCTGAGGATCAAGTCACAGCCTTATGATTGGTAGACGACTTTCTCTACCATCTGAGTGACAGCCTGTCCTCTGTTTCCAGAGTAGCTTTGCGGTTAAAATGTATTTATTTTTTATTCAAATATCTCTTTAACAGCCTTGGTGCAACATATTAGGCTGTCCTCTGTTTGCACTTCCTAATTTTCTTCTGATTGGCTGTTCCTTGCAGAGAAGATTTGAACAACAGGTGGATGGAGCTGCTGTGCTCAAACCAGACCTGAAATGACCACATTAGGGATATCCAGTTTAATTTGAGATCATACAGAGCCGAAACATTTTGGGCGTTTTGGTGGAACAGCAGTGAAATTGAGCATTTAGAGCAGCTTGGTTTTTGGTCACATGTATCACATGCACATATACTGACCTGATTATTTAAAACTTTAGTTGTGTTTAATATGATATTATCTCTGACTAAAGTAGTTCAGCTTACAGTAATTTGCTTTTGCTGAGCAAAGCAGATGACCTGAGCATGTAATTAAATTGTTGGCTGGTTCAGCTTGTCAGTTTATTGATTGTTCTTGGAGCTTTACTGTGCAGCCTGCACAAGTTACTAATGTAACTCTTGTCAAGCAGTTGGCATCACAGCTGAAGTTAATATTATTTCAAAGGAGTCCAACCAACTTTCTTCAATACATGGAGTGTTTATTTTCCTCGGTCTGTTAGTTTGAGGAGGAGCGTTACCAGTGTGCAGAGACTGCCAGAGTTCAAATATTGACATGAAATTCATGCACTCTGGGGCATCAGTGGCTTCAATGGAAAAATGAACTGAAGGGTCAGGGATGGTCAGTAGCTTTGTATTAATTTTATGAGTATTACATGCATTTATGCTTAGCTTTGGGACTTAAGTTAAAAAATAAAAAATTTAAGAACTGTTTTAGCCATTTTAGTCTTTGCTTTTCCTGATCCAGGTGAGAATAATAGATATTTATCCTGGTTTAATTATCTTCTAATTCATGTATCCAGCTGAAAAAAGCTCTTGAGGACCTCGCTGAACTTCAGGCAGAGAAGGAAGCACTAACCCAACGCTGTCAAGAGCTGGACCTACAGGTGAATTGCAGACCTCATACACACAAACAGTTTGTGCCAGTGAGAATTTATACAAAAAATATTCTTTAATCTGATCAGCTGGAGCTCTCTTGCCTTACTTTGCTGATATTCAGCTCTCTGTGTCTACACGCATACATGTCTATGTACAGTATAAACAGGAATTGTGTAATGCTTTGGCCCATTGTGTGGAGCTGCTGTGGCAGAATGACCATGAGCTTAGAGTCTGGGGTCTGCTTGTCCTACCGTGGCATTCAGCCCATGCTCTGCCACTGCTACAAGGCCTCAGTCAGCACTGAACAGGCAGACCAAATTTAGCATAGGGACTGATCAACTGTTTAACTGGACTCTCGACAGATTGATTTGTTCTGTACCCGGTCTTGCTCATCTCTGATCGTGGCGAGGTAAGTCCAACATGGTTGACTGTTGACTGCAACTAAACCCATCTAAACCAGCTGCTTAAATATTTACTCTAAGTCAGCTAACAGACGGCTCAATTGGGATTCTGACACAAAGCATGCAGTGCTTCCTTAATAACTTTTACTGTCATTTCAGTAATTAACCCAAGGACGTTTAACCACTTTGTCATAATCTTTCGGGAAAAGCAACATCACATCATTTTGAAATGTATCTGGGTGTTCTGTTCCTGAAGGCAGCACAGAATGTTATGGTAATAATTGTGCTGTTTGGAAGAGTCAAATAAATAGCTTCAAGATAGCTAGAATAGACCAGACTGTGAGTTACAGAACATTTTCTTTTACAGATATAAACAGTTTTGCCAGTTGCATTGCTTGGTGATGGTATATAAACTGAAAGTGAGTTTTGTAAATAGCTTCCACACATACACACCAGTAAACTACAACATTAAAACGATGTGCCTAACACCTCTGTTTTTGTTTTTGTTTTGTGTAATAGGAGAATACTGCACTGTAATGATTTTAATGATGTGGTCAATCAGTGGCCATTATCATCATCATCATCATCATAATAATGATTTCGACCAAATGGCTCCGCTTTAGTCCTATGTTTTGTATTTTTTTTTGTCTAATTTAGTCTCATTTGTAGGCGAGTAGTGTATTATTGGACAGTTTTTTAAGCAATGACATGTTATTCTCAAACTAATAATGTTTGATAACCTGACAGCTGACTTGAGGTGTGTGAGAATGAAAACTAACTGTGCATTAATGTGTTTGCTTAAGATGCACTTTGTCTGTGCTCTGCTTTCGGCATGGATTAACTGCACTGTTTGCTTTAACAGTCGGGAGTAATTTTTTATGGAAGTGGTGCTGAGATGTGACATTTTGCTATGTAATGAAATAAGTGACCAAGAAGAGTTAATGTCATGTATATATTTTTATTCCCCTGCTGATCAGAATTCACCTCACCGGACTACTTGTGAGGATGGCTCTCACCTTACTTTTCCCGCACAGGTGGCTGTTCTTCAAGAGGAGCGGAACAGCTTACTGGCTGAGAATGACGTCCTAACAGACCGAGCTAATCAGCTGGACACATTTGATGACCCAAGCACACCCTCAGGAAGAAAACACAGCCAGTTACAGCAACAGCTAGAGACACTGCAGGAAGAGAACTTCAGGTTTGTCACTTTCCTTTAAAGAGGGCTGAGGAACCTCCTTACTCATGGTTAAAAACAAAACAATGATGTGTGTGTGTGTGTTTTTTTTTTTTTCCTTCTTTTCCTTTTCTAGGCTGGAGGCTGCTAAGGATGACTATCGGATTCACTGTGAGGAGTTGGAGAAGCAGCTGATTGAGGTTCAACACCGAAATGATGAGCTCACCAGCCTGGCAGAGGAATCACGGGCTCTCAAAGATGAACTGGATGTGCTGAGGTTTGTGTCTATGTCATAAAGGGTACTGCGACAGATGTATTAAAGTGTTAAATTATGTGGAGTTAAGATCATAAAAAATAATTCATTAAGATTAAAAAGTAAATTTTAAGGAGCAGTACACTTACAAGCAGCCTTAGAAGTGAGTATATCAAAGGGACAGCTTAGGTTGGAGAACAGGTTAGAGAGGCAAGGCTGAGATGGTTTGGACATGTGCAGAGGAAGGAGACAGAAGATTCATGGATGTGGTGAAGAGGGACATGCTCAGGGTTGGTGTAACAGAGGAGAATGCTGGAGGAGGAAGATGGAGACCGATGATCCGCTGTCAAAAGAAGAAGACACTTACAAGCAGCCGACTTCTGTTGCCTCCTACCGAGAAAGTAGTCGGAGCAAGAAGGCTGCACCCTTGAAGTCAGTGAAACTGGCTGATGATTGAGTTTCTGACCTTGACAGTGAGGGCTGTCATTTTGCTTATGTGAAGTCATTGTACCACTGATCCAGATTATCGATGTTCCAGTAAATTTACTCATTCTGACAGGATTTTGTAAGAGTGTCCTCTTTTGGTTTTGTTTTTTTAATTGGAGCTCCCTGAGCAAACCCATGCAAGCACTGGGACAGCATGTAAGCTCAACACAGGAGGGATCTAGCTTATTTTGAAATGTGCTAGCTTGTATTAGAAACCAGAGTATATAGGTTAAGGTAGAAAAGTCTTCTTTTTTAAGCATCACAAATGCATGGCAAATATATTTTACAGTTCTTCATATTCTTTATTCTTGGGCAGGAAAATGATTTCATATTACATATGAAATCATAAAGTTCATTTAGAAGTGTGCAGTGCCAGTTCTGTGCACATCTAGTCTGTATGTGTGCTGCAGTATTGAATATTCCAGTTTTCTGATTTTGTCCACGGGTGCGCTGTATAGGAACTGCTCAGATCGGGTGGTGATGTTGGAGACTTCGGTGGAAACGTACAAGCGTAAGCTGGAGAATCTGGGTGATTTGAAGAGGCAGATGAAGCTGTTGGAGGAGAACAACATGACTTACATGCAAAACACTGTCAGTTTGGAGGAAGAGCTACGCAAGGCCAACGCTGCCCGTGCACAGCTCGAGACATACAAGAGACAGGTAAATATGCAAAGCACAGCTCGAAAATGAATTCAAAAGCCACACTAATTATAAACCTCACACAATACTGATTTGTCTGTAATGATAACATTTATTGGCATTTGCTGGGCAAGAATGAGTCTGGTGCTATTTATTTATTTTTATCTATTTAGGTCCAGGAGCTACACAGGAAGTTGTCTGAGGAGACAAGGCGAGCAGACAACCTGGCTTTTGAGATGAAGAAGTTGGAGGAGAAGCATGAAACTGCAATGAAGGAGAAAGAGGTATAGCAGCATTTTTGTCAGCAATAACAAAATAATAATTTTTTCCTCTAGCTGTGATAAAACTGCTGTGATTAACTATCACTTGTTTAAAAATCTCTTCTCCACCACTAGAGGATCATCATTGAGAGAGATTCTCTGAAGGAGATCAACGAGGAGCTTCGATGCACTCAAGCTCAGCAGCACCAGCTCTCCCAAGCAGGTATCTCATAGGAAAGTCCTATCTGACATTAGTTATTGCGGTGTTGCTACGGTAATCTAAAGTTCACATGCTTATTTCATATAGGCCTCCTTCCCTCTAGCAGCCCCAGTCACGATAACCTGGCAGCTGAGTTGATGCCCGTTGAGTACAGGTAGTATGTCGTTGCTGCATTTCATACGAGTTCTCTTTTCTGCTAAACTGCGGTGTGTGACTGATGTGTAATTGTTCAGAGAAAAGTTCATCCAGCTGCAGCATGAGAATAAGATGTTGAGAGTGCAGCAGGAAGAATATGAGCGTGAGAAGATTGCTGCTCTGCAGGCCCAGCTGGAAGAAGCACTCAAGACACGCAGCGAACTGGACACTGAAAACAGGTCTACAGAATTTGTGTCAGGCACTGACAGATGTGATAGTGTTAGATTTAGTTTGATGTGTTTTAACTTCCTTATCATATATATATATATATATATATATATATATATATATATATATATTGTCCTGCATTTTAACATTTCATTCCTCTGAATTGTGGTCAATCTCCAGATTGAGCCGTGAGCGGATCAGTGAGCTACAGCAGCAGGTTGAGGACCTCCAGAAGGCTTTGCAGAGTCAGGCATCCAAGCCTGATGATGTAAGTGTGCCAACATGGACTGGCACAGTACAGAGAATGTTAATGCTCAGCTATTATGCTTTGCTGACATAGTTTTACAAAGGAAAATCACATATACAAGGTAGGTAGGGAAGATAACTTGAGACTGAGAGGGTTTGATAGTGGTGTAGAAAGATACATGCATAGAGTCGAGTCCATATGTTTCTGCACAATAAAAAAGAAAAGATCTGGAGTAGATTCCACATGTTGAGCTTGTATTTGGTAGCTGTTCTCTAGAACTCTTGATATGAGGCCCAGAGAGATGTTAATAAAGTGAAGGAGGCCATCATTGGGCTGAAAAACCAAAATAATCAGAAAGAAACATTAGGAGTGGTTAATATAGATGGTTTACAAGACGGTGCAAAAACCTGGCTAAATTCAAGAACAGGAAGGCCAAATTAGACAGAAAACATTTTTAAAAATCCTGTTCTGAAAAAAAATTCTTTGGACAGATAAAACCGAGATTAACTTGTACCGGAATGATGGTAAGCGTCTGTTCGGAATGGCAGACCAAGCATAAAAACGACTAATTCTGAAACAATTAATGCAAAACTTTTGTTAAACTCCCCGAGTTTAAGCTGAAAGTCTGTACTTCAAGCACATCCTGATTGTTTGATTTAAAATCCACTGTTGTGTGTAGAGAGACAAAATTAGAATAATTGTGTAACTGTCCAACTACTTATGGACCTAACTTTGGAGAAAGTCAGCCAGGGGAAAAACAATTTGTTTATTTTAGCCAATCAAAATGAAACCCCTTAACCACATTTAATCTTGTACTTTTAATTTTTATTTTCAGTCAAACCTGAAGCGGAAACTTGATGCACACATGTAAGTGCAGATGGGTCTGAGCTTTGATTCATAAGTGAGGGATGCAAAATGGATTTTCATGTTTTCCAGTAGAGGGAGGTAAAGAAGCAACGTTTTTCCTCCCCTCAGGGTCCAACTGAACGAGGCTCAGGATGAAATCATGAAGAAGAAAGAACTGCTGAAGGACCTTCAGCCTGACAACACTCAGGCCTGTAAGTTGCACAGTATGCCATCATCACACAACACCTGCTACCCTGTCCGCCATAGACACAAAGTGACGGCTCATATTATTATTATTTATTTATTTATTTTATTTAAAAGCCCTGAAGGTGGATGAGCTCATGGCTGCTCTAAAGAAGAAGGATGATGACATGAGAGCCATGGAAGAGAGATACAAGATGTACCTGGAGAAAGCTCGCAATGTGAGTAATATTAATCGTGTTTTGGTATTTTGAGTGTTGTCTGTATTAGCATTTCACTATTGTTCCTTCCTTTGTTCCTGCTTCTAGGTGATCCGAGCATTGGACCCAAAGCTGAATCCTGCTACTGCTGAAATCCAGTCTCTGAGGAACCAGTTAGCAGACCGAGACAAGCAGATTCTCAGTTTGGAAGTAAATCTGCATTTTTAACTTGTTCAGACCAAAACTATATGTTTACTGAATTTTTTCCCGACACAGGGCCAATTTGCAGGAGAGACTCCTGTTACTCTCCCGAAAGAGTCTGGGGGTTTGGGGAAGTAACAAGTGGGGGACTTATACTGTTAGTATCTGTATATTTTGATACAGAGTGTTACGTTCCCCTAAAGAGTCCAGGGGAACGTAACACTCTGTATCAAAATATACAGATACTAACAGTATAAGTAAAAGAAAGTGAAGTTAGGGCACAATGGGGGGGGAAATAACATGAAAAAATTTCTGGAAAAAGAATCTGGCAGTCTCTTTTAAATTCTCCTATATTAGGAATGGTTACCCTTACTGCATTTCCAAAGCATGCAAATAAAGTTATGTCCCTTTGCCTCACTTCTAAGGCAAAGATCTGAAATTGCTTAATTTACAGAATAGTTCAAAGGAAATGAGTGTTGTGATTCTCATGGAAAATCCCCCATTTTTATTTTTTAAATGGACTGACATTTTGGTTGATTTGTCTCGCAGCGTCAGTGTGAACAGGCCAGGCTGAGAGAGTATGAGGAGAAGCTAATTGTCACAGCATGGTATAACAAGGTAAAGTAAAATAGTGAGATGATTGCAAGATGATCTTTTACATATGTACTTCCTGCCTCTTACAGCATACTCTGTTTTGCCTCTGTCCTCAGAGTCTGAACTTTCAGAAACTGGCCATTGAATCGCGTCTCGGGGGCGCACCGGCTCCATGCTGTCCCCCGGGCAGTCCTTCTTGACGCAGCAGCGGCAAGTCTCAAATGCCCCTCGCCGGGCACTTTCAATCAGCGTGCCTGCCACTACCTCCAAGTAGACCGTGTCACAGAGCCAAATGTCTCCCCTTATTCAACTAAGGAAAAATCCACAGCGCTCTCTTCCATAAGTGACCTTAAACACATCTGCTCTCAGCAAGGGGAGGGGATACGCCGTTTGGCATCAGTGAGCAGCTGCTTCTCAAAACCAACCCGACAGGTCACCCACCTGAGGTTAACTACTACGCATTAGCCTGAATCTTGAACATGCATAGAACATTAACCCACTGCTATCTAAAGCAGTGCACAATACACCAATGCTAGACTAGACTAAAGCACATTTCTACCCTGTCTCTGCTTTGCTGTGCAGCTGAATACTTGCTATAATCAGTTTAGCCTGGGCTCATTTTTCTCCTGTCAGGACTGAGAGAAATGTAAATGACTGCTTAGTGATTTTATTGAGAGTTTGATCTTACTGTTATTAATGAATGTGAATGCTAAAGCCAAGTTCTTGTAACTTCAGATGACTGACATATATACAAGCTGAACAATCAAAGCATCTGATGAAAAACAGAGTGTTTGAAAAAGGAATCCTGTATCTGGTGCTGGCCACTGACTGCTTTTGAGCATCAAACGTCAGCCACTTGAAGTTTTACTAAAATGGAACAAAGTAAAGCTGTGAAAATCCTGAATCATATTAACAGCAATCAGCCTTTTAAAGTAAATCCAGGAATTGTTTTCTATATTCCCAGGGAGTAATGAGACCTCATTACTGGCAGCATGCTTGCAGTGAAAACTGAAGGGCCTTTCTGTTCACCGAATATCTTGAATCGTATTGAGCAGTGACTATCCAAGAGTGTAATCTATAAATTTGTACAGCTGTAAACATGATTTTAACACCAGCTTTTGATCCAAATGTCAGAATCAGGTTAGACATTCATACAGTACCTTCAAATTGTACACTTGGAAAAAGAATGTTTGTTACTGTAATCAGGATTGTATCATGAATATGTCTTCAGGCTGTTTAGTATCAGCATTGTAGTGGAGCAGACTTTGTCTTTCAGATTGTTGGTTTCTGGCTGCCTGATGCTACACCAGCTGGGTAAACTTCGCTAGTTATACAACACAAAATTGCATCCTGTTACCATAATTTTTAATAGAATTATCGCCTATAGCTTTGATTTTTCCTTTGCAGTGAATGATTCTTGTGGAATGCTAATATTAAAGCAGTGTCACTCGTAAAAATAGGAAGTGTCATCAAGTGTAGCACAGCACAGAAACTGTGAGTTGTGTAATATGTGTGTAAATGAAGAAAAGTGTATGTGTGTGGGGGGCCATAATGAAATTTCAGGACTGTAAGAAGTATACATTTTGAAGTTTTTGGACTTTCTTGTGAATAAATGCATTTTCTTTTTCTAAACCTGTATTTTATGAGTTGCATTAAAAGGCGAACACACCAGCACTGCACATTATCCACAAAACATTTTCACGGGGAGTTGACAACCCAATACACGTGCTGGTTTACAAACTGTGGATGACTGTTTTATGTGTATGGTTTTTTTCGGTCAAATTATGTTTAAGTCATGAGGTGAAATGTGGTGGGCTGTAACTGTCAAACCTTCTCTCAGCATCAAAATGTGTTCTAAGTCAAAGGCATTCAGTTTTGTCAAACGGCACAGAGGTCAAACTCTGACCTCCAATGTTGCAGATCACTGAAATATTTCCTCAGATTGACCCAAAAGGATTAACCCTACAAAAATGTTAACTTAAACACTCGATACTTGGTTAGGGCTCCTTTACCATTAATTACTCTAGGAATATGTGTGGCATGGAGGCGATGAACTTGTGGCACTGCTGAGGTGTTAATGAAGCTCAGGTTGCTTTGATAGCAGCTTTGAGCTGGTCTCTCTTTGAGTTGGGTGTTTCTAATTTTGATATTACACCATAGATTCTCTATGAGGTTCAGGTCAGGTGAGTTGGCTGGCCAATCAAACACAGTAATAACATGGCCTGCAAAACATTTGGTAGTTTTTGCACCATAGGAATGCGCTAAATCCTGCTGAAAAAAGAAATTGACTTCTCCCTAATGCTTGTTAGCAGAATGAAGCACCGAGTGCTATTAAAACAAATTAGGAGCCTATGAGCGTGCAGTGTTTGCGGATTAAATGGTGATTCTAAATTGCCCACAGGTGTGAATGTGAGTGTGAATGGTTTTCTGTCTCTCTGTGCTAGCCTTGCTAACAGGGTACATCCTTGCCTTACAGCAGTTGGGATAGGCTCCAGCCCCAGCGCAACCCTGAATTGGATAAGTGGAAGCAAACCAATGGATGTGAAAATTCTATATTTTCTATATAATTATTACTTGGAATCTACAGTGTTTCAAACTCTTTTACCATTTTAATTTTTACTTATGATACTGACACAGACATTGGTATGGAATACATTTTTATTGAAATCTTAATCTTAAAAAAAATTTCATGAGTATAGTCTGTTGGGGATGTTTCAGCGGGGCTTGGCGTAGACCTTAAAAGGGTACGGTGTGCGAGTGGCTCCGGTGATTCCTTCTGTGCTCAGCTCAACTCCATCCAGAGTGGAAAAATGAAATTTCTGAAACAAACTGACAAAAAACAGGAAGAGCTCCATCCTTGCCAGGCCCTCACCGAGACACACGCGCTTTCCTGGGAAAATGAACATGACTCTATTTATCACCCCACCCAATCAATATTGCAATTATGATTTTAAATGTTAAAAAGTTACCTGCAGAGAAAGGTAAAAATGCTTCCTTCCTCACCAACTTGCCTTCAGCGTCTAGGAAATGTGCAGGATTGAATGTGCCTGGAGTCTCCCATTCATTCTTGTCAAACAGCACAGAAGTCAGGTTAGGCATCACAGAGGTCCCCTGCGCACAGAAGGCAGCAGTCAAATATAACTAGGCAATATTTATAAAGTAAATAAGATTAAAAAAAAAAAAAAAGTTAACATTATCTTGGTAAAAGAGGCAAAGAAGCATACCTGCCACCTCAAGCAAAGCCTTGTAGATAGCAAAACACTTTCTCAATGCTCATGCCATCAAGTGGGCAATAACATGGATAACCATATAAAGTATTTTCTTAATGTATAGCCTACATATTTAGCATGTAATATAAAAGAAGACTGTTTCTAATCAGAGTAGAACAGATGCACCTTGGGTATGAAGTAACCACCCAGGGTTGTGTCCTTGGTGGCCATCCTGAGTCCATTAAGGGGAACAATGTTTCCCATCCTCTGGATCTCATGGATAACGGCATCAGTGTAAGGCAGGTTAGGCTTGTCTGCCATTGTGGGCTGACGGGTCTGTCCGATCACTCTGTCTATCTCTGCCTGGACTTTGTCTAGGAAGCAAATTATATTCAGCTGTTAATTAATAGGTACCTGTGTCATATAATCATTTGAATCCGTTACCATTAAAAATGAGTCTAGTTTGAACCTACCCTGGATGTCAGGGTTCTTGATAAGATAGACGAGTCCCCACTGCAAAGTCTTTGAAGTGGTTTCACTGCCAGCCAGGAACAGATCGAGACAGCACAGAACCAAGTTTTCCTCCTCAAAGCCCAGTTTACTGATTCTGTTGTGCTATCAAGCAGAGCAAGAGGTCAAGCATGCAGTCAGTTACTAAACAGATATATATTTTATGTTGTAAATGTAAACAGCATACTTTCTCCTCTATGAGGAAGCTGTCAATGTAATCTCGTGGGTCGTCAGAGTCCAGAGCCAGCTTGTGTTTCTCGATCTCTTCCCTGATAGACACCTCCAAAGATTTGGAGCTGCTGAAAATGCGATTGTGAGGCCCGGGCAGGTGTTTCATCAGTGCTGGGAATGCATCATACAGCTATTAGGGGAGGAAATAAGAACTTATTCAATGGTGGTTTACCTCACAAAATTCGCTACATTTCCAGTAACACATTAACCATTCTACATTTTTGATCTGCACCAGTCATTTCAGTGACACACTCATTTGTATCAAGAAACTTAATCTTAATTCTGGTTTTATGGTTGAATGTGTACATGCAAAAAATACTGGTGGGCTACATTTGCATCTTACTAGAGCCCATATGGAACCTTCCAGATAGGCCATCTCAGTCAGATTCCTCAGCATGTTCTGGAAGTTGTGGTCACTATAGTCAAATCGTCTCCCAAACACTATCTGGCAGATGATGTTGGCGACGGCGTTGTTTAAGAGCGGCACTGGGTCAAATGGGTCACCTGGAGGAAGGAAATGTCTTCAGTCACAGTACACTGCGTGTGTTTTGCTTATTGTGATCTCTTTTCGGATAACCTCTCTCTTTTTCCATTGCGTCCTTCAGATATTGACTTTCATCACAGATACTCTGCTCCATGGACCCCTTAGCCAGACCAAATGTGCGTAATGTAGCCATGGCAAAGTGTCGCTGTCTCCTCCACACCTTTCCATTGCTGAAGAAAAGACCCGCTGAAAGAGAAAGAAAGCAAACATTACTCAGGTGTAGCTCAGAAGCTGGCTCGACTTCTTCAGCAGTGATGTGTTGCAGGGCGTATCGTGAGGTTTTGTGATTCACCTGAGTTCCCTGAATAGATTCTGGTCACCATTGGGCTGTAAGGACGGTCCACAAAATTGTCAGCTTGCTTTACTAAAGCTTCCTTCACCATCTTCCACCCTGACACAAACACTGTTTTGTGCCTTCCCAGACGTATGCAGAACACATTCCCATAAAAATCGGCAAGCTGTGGATGCAGCAGTAGAGAATAAGCAGCCCATTGTGTAACATGTGATTCTGATAAGATGCACATTTCAGCTGTTAAGCTGTTAAGTTCTGCTGTTAAGATGGTGACTTAGCATCTGTAGAGATTAAATATTATTTTAGCAAAGTGTGAAATACGAACATTTTGTTAACTTTATTCTTAATGACCTCATTAAGGTGAAGGAGTGACTGTATGTTAGGCGTATTTTAACTAAACAGCTATTTCTTTGAGTCATGCTGAGGCTGCTCAAGTGAACTTTTAAGAAACATGTACAGCATAATATGAAAATTCCTTGATGGTGTCAGCTTACCTTGGTTAGGTGAAATATGAGGCTGTTTAGCATCAATACTGAAGATATTTCCTAAAATAGGGAGAGCTGGAGGTCCTGGAGGAAAGCCTGGTGGATCCTTTTTTTTAAGAAAATGTAGAAAATATGCTACAAGGAGACCAGCAAAAATAAAAAGCAGCAGCCCCTTTAGATTAAGCCAAAGAACCAAATCACATAACCGCATCGTGAAGGAGAGTCGGAGAGGAGAATCAGGACCTCTAGCTCCATCATTCCTTCCTAGTTAGAGATGGGCTGGAACACTGCTGACTCACAGCTTGGGTATATATATATAATGACAGTGGGTCTATTATCACAGATTATGCTGGAATTTTTTTTCCCAAACAAGCCAAACACACACCATGGCAAAAACAAATGCAGTTAAAAAAAACAAAAACTTTCAGCTTCAAGAAACATGTTTCCAGTATGAAGACAAGAAGCTGCTATGGAATTAATCATTAAGTCATCTTTTGTTTAGAATGTCCAAATA
>JAMQGT020012084.1:0-158365 GCA_024447675.2 Pterophyllum scalare | reverse complement strand
TATGTTGTATCTCGTTCAGTTACGTATTGCTTCGTATGCGGAGCTGTGTCAGTCAACACGGGTGATCAAAAGCCTACGTGACTACCCCTCCGTATAGCATTTAAAGGGTAACTTTAATATTAATGTCGCTGTGATTCAGTGGATTTGAATCTAGTTCAATCAGCCGTAGTGTACACAGTGTACAAAGTGTGCCAGAGCTGTCAGGTCATCAAAGGTAACGGCAGCCTCAGGCAACATCTGACTTGTACTTTAAACTTAATTATACGAATCAGATTTTTAAAAAAACTTCGGTTTGTTTGTTCACGTTTTGTGGATTGTTATAGCACCCTGGATAGTTAATATATATATTTTAATTTATACAAATGAGCTTTTTTTTGCTTGCTGTTTTCTATATTATTATAGAGTAAGTGGTGGAAAACAAGGAGATTGTTATGGTTGGGCTTTTGATTGACAGCTGGAGAAATTTAAATCCCCCCCCCCTTCAGGCAGAGGAGGCACATGGCCTAGGACCCCTAGTGGCAGGCAGGGGGATTATTTAAAGGTACCAAGCAGGCACGTGGGGTGCGTGCATGTGTGTGTGTGCGCGCTGTTTGTCCTGTTTTTTTCTTTTCTGTTGTAAATGAATATTGGTAGCACCATATCATGACAGATGCTTTTGTGATTTGTGCTGGATGTGGGTGGAAACTGTTGAAATTGTGTTGGAAATCTTATTGTTGGGCAATGTGTGTTGCCTAAAAGGTAAAAATTTCAGTCCACGCCTAATATTGTGACGCACACGGTACACTTCTCGGTCATGAGATTTCCTTAACACCCGACTTTGTGCAGCTTTCACTTTTTTTTTCGAATGCATAGGCTGAGCTAGACAACCATTTGAGTCAGCCGGTGTGGGTGCATTTCCACAGTGACTTTATGAATACAATAAATACAAATTTTTTTTGTTTTTTTTGCTCGTGTTGAAATGACGGAAGCCATTGCGTAACCACATTAAATGTGCTGCCAAAAAACTCAGCAGCCAGAATTTGTGGCATGTCAGCGCCAAAAAAGACTAGCTGTGTGTCATGTGCCAGCAAGAAAAGGAACAAATGTTGGAGCTTCCCCCATTGATGACTAATAAGCAGATGCCCCCCCACACACACACACACACAGGCATGCACGCCCGGGCACAGACATTCACACAAACTGACTCTCAACAAAGCTCCAAAGACAGCCACATTTCCAGCCTCTTTCCCACTGAGGCAGGCCAGAAGGAAAGGGATATTCTCTGGCTGTGGGTGATGGCACGCCGTTGGAGTGAAAAGCAGAGAAGCTCAACCTCCCGGTCCTTGTTGGTGTTTGTGTGGGAGACTTTTGTCTCAGTTGCTGGAGAGTGCTCTGTTTTCTATCACCTGTATCTCAGTACACAAAACAAATTGTACTTTAATGTGGTGAGGACTCAGGCTGTCTGAGTCATTGTCACGGTTTCAGTGTCATGGTTCGTCAGCGTCAGATTTGAGAACAGTTAGATTACAGGTAAGCAAAAAAGAAAAAAGTCTTCATAAACTCCTACTATAGTTTTGTATTTCTAATGATCTTTTTAAAATTAATTCAGTTGCGGTTCAGTTAGTTTCAAGATGGGAGTTTCTCATTCACTTTAGTTAGTTTCAGTGTTATAATATTTCTTCAGTAATTCTTAATAGTACTGCGTTAAATCTACAGTAACTACAACATAGCCCTATACTGCTCTTGAACGAAAGTCGAAATACTGCTTTGAGAATACAGTTGAGTACTACTTCCACTTTATTCTGGAAATGGTACTTTAAGAATAAGGTAGATTGCACAAAGTTAGGAAAGCTGCCATAGTGTACACGTTCTCAGAGTGTGAAGATGAGTTTCTGAAATGAACAGTCTGTATAAAATTTAAAGAATTTCACAAATGTGGGATAAATAAATTAAATCTTATCTTATTCATAACTGTGACTCAGTAATGCTCGATTTCTGTAAACTCCTAATACTTATCACCATGCTGTGCTTATGTGCTAAAAGAGAAATTATGTCCTTTTTCTGTAGCTGATTCTGAAAATATAATTTCAGCTTTGTGGGCCAACAGAAGATTTTTCTGGTGCCTATTTGAGATATTTGACCCTATGGTTTAGCTTTCAAATGTTAGTCTGAGCTCTGTTTATCATTTTGAGCCTCGCCTGATTGCAAGACCTGGTCCTGTAAATGGATTGCTTCATGTGCTTCTTAGATGCTAATTTACATCAGCACTGGATGTAAATCCTCACTAGGTCAAGTCGGATCACGGTGTAGGTGTCCGGCCCTCTGGTCAGCCCTTGGCTGATTTGTGTATGGACAGTGGGGGCGATGATAGACCAGCGGTGCTCAGTGGGACAGAGCGAATGATTGATGGGAGCTACAGCGAGCCAAGTTCAATGCACAATCTGTCAATGTCGCACAGAGTGTGAGTACACTAAAGAGAGATGAATCACCTCTGCAGAGTGCCTTTTCAGTGTTTAGGCTAAGTGGATGAGTGGAAGGATCCTTTGCTGTTCGTTATGTTTCAGATCATCCTTTTAGATGTCTAAGTTGATTGGCTAAAGTAAAGAGTGGCCTTATGGCTCCTGTTTACATTCAGCTGTCTCTCAGGGGGTTGGAAACTGCATTGCATTCAATTCCATCAAAGTCGATTAAGGGTCAAAAGCATCATGTATTGATTACTAGTCAGTTTGAATTGTAACAGTAAAGATATATCATGTAGTTCAAATTTAAGGTTTAGAAAACCTTAACTATTTACTTTTTTACACTTACTTTCAGATCAGTAATTCATATTATGAATTGTTACTCCACAAAGGGATTCCACACAGCGAGTTCAGACTGAGTTTGTTTGTTCATGTCTTTCAGCAGTAGACACTCGTAAGACTGATGACTGTGTAGGTTTTAAAGGGGGCACAACCATGTTGAAGACGTGTGTGAAAACAGAGTGCCGGTGCTTGGGGCCTCAGGGCAGCCCAACCTGCACTGAAAACAATTAAGTTGTTTAAAACTCCCTGGGGCTCCACAATGACCTATAAACAATCAAGCGATCCTCTTTTTGTTGTTTACCAGGTGACTACAGAGAGGGTTGCTGTCTCCTTCAAGCTGTACACACTGCACAGATGATATGTTGCTTTATGCCTAGTTGGCTAAAATGATTTAACCCCTGAGGCCAGAATGACAGTGCCTTATCCATCTGTCAAACCTCACTGTCTCTTACTGCTCTCCAAGTCTGGCTCTGTTTATGTAAGCCTCGGCTGAGTACACTCAGACACGTCAGGTGCTCCTCAGGGGCAGATAAAGATATCCAGGTGTTTAACTGCCCTCGCTGTCGCTCTATCTCCACCACCCATCCATTAGAGATCTGCCAGTTCCCTAATGTAGGCATGTCGGCGCCCCATGCAGAGCAGTTATTTAGAGCTTAAAATAATGGTGATGCCCGCCTCCAGCCTTTGTGTTTCTGCACTGATCACTGAGGACAATGAACCCCCTCACAGTGCGTGGACTAATGAATAAGCCTTCTCAGTTACACAGGAAGGAGGCCCTTGATGAGAGGAAGTGGAGGGAGAGGGGCTGTTGATGGCGAGGGTTTAGCCAAGTACACACATCTCCGCTCATTCAGGAAGGGATGTTTAGCTCGGTAATCTGTTGCAGTGCTGTCAGAGGACAGCTCTTTATCGGGGAATAATGCAAGGTTTTGTGGTGTGTCTGTGTGGCTTACGTTGGTTGTACTCTCTGTGACCTTTTTGTTGTTGTACAGCACATGATAACGCTATCTTATGAGTTGTTGAGATGATGTATGACTGAGCAGATGAGGTTCACGTCGGTTCAAGAGCTGTTTGCACAATCACCCCATTTTGTGGTGATGCAATACATCATCAAGCCTGAGTAAGGCGGCAGGAAATACTTGGCCCCTTTCTTTTCTTTCCCCCCTCCCTTTGACATTTTCTGTCTCAAGTCCACATGGTCTCACAAGCACGGGTGCGGCGTTAAAGCAGTAATCAGTGTAATCATTACAGGTGACATGCACGCTGAGTCAGGGCGGTATTTGTGGCACAGTGCCCTGATTTCCCACTGCAGTGTTACATAAAAGAAAGTACCAAGAAGGTCACTTCAGCTCAGAGTGCATGCTGCTTTTGCACGTCTCGGCTAACCCGGCGGCAGAGAGCTGTGACTCATGCTTTCCCCAGTGAACGGCCACATGTTTGAACAAAGATTCCTGATACATGAGCTAGGCTTAGTCGCCTGCCAAGCACTGTACAGTGTTACTGCTGGTTATCCGCTCACTCACGTGCAGAAGCAGGAGTGCTTCTCTCTTTTTTTTTTTAAGGGATGTTATAGGAGGGGTGAGTGAAGTAAATTGCAAAACAGACATAAATGTGACTTCTTTGTGGTGGAACACACATTCAATTACTCTGCTAATGTATTTGTTTGCCATTTTACCCATGCACATGTTCTGTTTGCTGTGCAGCTAAGAGCAGTTCAGGTTTTATGTGGTTGACTAGCTACTGTTGATATCCTGTTTGTGCACGGGGGGTGGGGGTGGGGGGCATTCACACGAGCTCACCACTTCCTGATGAGTTAATGGCCCTCTGCTTTATTTCCTTTACAGTTTTCCTGCAGTTCCTTGTAGATCAAAGCTGATAGCAGGCTTCGGTCAGCTCCATCCCTCCTGCAGGCTTTCACCTTTAAAAGCAAAGGTTATATCAGCTACAAACCCATTTATAAACCTCTTTGTGCCACAGGAAGGGTTTTTGTAGGCCAGTGAAGAAGCTTGCATTCGTCTGGTTTTCTCATCAAAAAGCAACAAGATTTCTTAATTTTCTTTTGGGTTATTGTTGTCTGGGAAAAATAATCTCCACAAATTTATGCTACATGCAATTGCAAGAAGAAAAATGCTAATGTTAGGCTATAAATCAGTGGTTTGCAAACTGTAGGTAAAATATGGTGGGGCGCTAAATTAAAAACTAAACCAAAATTCATTTTGGAGCCTTTTCTTCAATCTTGATACAAAATTGGGGGTGGGGGTGGGTAAAGAATAAATTATTATATTATTTGCTAGTTTTTTTCTTTTAGCTGATATTGAATAGTTTGGTTGCATTATTTTGGTGTTTTATAAGACTCTAGAGACGCTATAGGCACCTCAGGTTACATATGGATAGGCTGACATGTAAAACACCAGCAAGCACCAAGGAAGACCTGCAGTTTTTTACCAGTGAAAGTGGGGCAGCATAATGCTCTGTTTGCTTCTTTGCCAAGGATTAAAATGGACTTCTTTGGCCTCCATATGTCACTTGTCCATGGTGCATCAGTGGCCTTTCGATTATGAGTTTGATTTCCAACTAATAACCACTTCACACAGCTATAAAGAATGCCAGGGTCACATGACTTTAACATCACCACTGTAGGGCTGCATAAATTGATTATTTTAGTAATCAAGTATTCTATCTATTATTCCATTGATTAATCGATTAATTGGATAAGAAATACTATTTTTCGCCATGTGAACAAATAGCGGTGGATGGAGCAGCTACAAAGTTCTCTTTTCTTCACCTTAACACTTGCTGATCAGGTGGTTGATGAAGGACCTCCAGCTGTTTCCCAGTAAAGATTTTAATGGTGGTTACTAAAAGAAAAAGCTGCTGTTTTGGACGCTGGAAAAACATTTCCTTTTGCACTACTTGAGCTCACGTCTCTATAACAGCTTCGCCTATTTGTGCTTGCGCAGTTAAAACCGCTGCCTGCTATGAGTGTTTTTGTAAAACTAGTGGCTGCGGGAGCCATGGCGCATGTGTGAGTAGTGTTGTAATGCTTTGTATTCACAAGCATTCTCGAAAATACGTTTCTACTGCAGGTCTATATTTAGTCACTAATAAGGAGCACCTCGGTCCTGGGGGGCGGGCCTTCCAGTACCGAACCATCGCTAGTGCTAATGGCCCGCGCATGCTAGCAAACCATTTCTGGTAGCTACAGCTGAAGTAAAGACAAAAATAACAGCTGAAATTATCAGCGAGCACAACATACACATCTAACCATTTAAAAAAAAAAAAATTTTTTAAAAGAAGTGCACGATGCAAACTAATTTCTAGTTCTAATTTTCTAAATCAAAGTACTGCTAAACCGAGCTGATTGTATGAAATGTCATCCCTCTTTCCAAGCTTCATCTAGTGGCTGAAGGGCAGATTTATCAGCATTGGGCATCAATCAAAATTCTAACAATTAGCTTAAATGACTAGTACATCTAGTGCAGACTAGTGACAGTAGTGATGATTAGTCATCTAGTTGACTAATTGCACACATCCCTAGTTTGGAGGATGCATGCTTCAGTGGCCTAAGTTTACGCATTTGCTTTTCCGTGGTTGGTGTGGTCCTGCTGGCTTCACTGACTTCTAACTCATGCTTGGTCGGTTTGCAGCTTAGTGTGAAAGAGCCAGGCCTTCAGGTCTGAGATCATGATTCTCAGTCAGAAAAGGGTGGAGTGTCCATTCTTGGTTGGGAATACCTTGCTGCCCCAAGTGACGGACTTCAAGTATCTCAGGGATTTGTCAACAAATGAGGGAAGAAGGGAGCAGGAAATTGATAGATGGGGGCAAAGCTGAATGTAAAAGTGAAGCTGTTCATTTACTGGTTAATCTGCCTTCCAACCCTCTGGGTAGTTACTGAAATAATACAGTTTACTGCTTTAGAAAGGTGAGGACCTCAATAGAGCCACTGATCTTACATATTGAAAGGAACCTGCTGAGGTGGTTCATGCATCTGATTAGGATCCTGGGTGTTTAAGGAAGCGAGGTGTTATAAGCACATTTGGGAATGCCTCTTTGACCCTCAGAAGAGCTTGAGAAGGTGGCTGGGAAAAGGGACGTCTGGTATCGCTGCTTAGGCTGCTGCCCCTGTGAGCCAGACCTTGATAAGTGGTGGAAAATTGATCATGTGAGTCAGGATAGTTCAGTTTTAATTTGTACTTTTTGGCTTGTCACACTGTACATGTTGTCCACAATCCAAACAGAGTTGCTGTTCAGCCCATGCTGCTCCGGTATGCAACCCAGGAATGCATGTGTGTTGGTTCCTGTGGTTTGGCTGCTGCAGGATACTCAGGGATGGGGGGTGGTAGCAGCATGAGTGACACTGCTGTACTGCAGCTCCTGTTGATAAATATGGTGTTAATTATATGATGAGAATGCGACACTAGCAAAAGGCCAGATTGTTTGGCTTGCTGAGAAAAATTTGAAGCCATAACTTAGAAGCTGGATAGGATGGGGGTAGAAAACTGCTATGGCTGGTCTCCTGACCCTAACTGTACATTGCCTTTCCCTGTTTGTTTATCTTTAACCTGTGACCCCTGACATCTCTTCTAGAAATGCACAGAGCATTTGACAGGAGTGTGGGTGTGATTAGTCTGTTTTAGCTTGTCCAGGTCAGACAAAGATTGGGGTGTCCTCATTTCATTTCTGAATTGGCCCGTAATGCGGTAAACGTATTCTGCTCATTTCACTTAGGTTGAATTTGGTTTATAGTAGGGATGTTCCTGGCGACTAATTTCTTAGTCAGCTAAACAAGTTAAAAAAAATAAAAAATTGACTAACCGACTAGTCTAAAACAAAGAAAATCTCAGATATCAAGTTAAATTTTAGAACAGTTTAATGGGCGATGTCAAAAACTGTCTAAACAAAGGCATTTGAAACCATTAATTGCATTCTTCAATAATGAATTGCACTTTAAATGCTGCTTAACTGTGTAGCACCACGCTTCGTGCATTATGAACACTGCACGGTATACTCCAAACAGACAACGGAGGGGAAAAATATTAAATAAATTGATGTTAAATACATGTAAACACGTTACTGCCAACAGTGTTTACGCATTCATTTATTAAAATATGAGAAAATAACATTCGAAAAACAAATAGTGACTTAAAAGTGTGGGGCATTGTGCCGCACGTTATGAACGATGCTTGTTGTTCTACACTTCATGACACGCATCTCAATAAAGGCTAAAATCTAAAATGATGATAAAACAATACAATACAAACATCCATCCATCCATTTTCTCCCGCTTATCCAGGGCCAGGTCGCTGGGACGCAGCCTGAGCAGTGATGCTCAGACCTCCCTCTCCCCAGCCACCTGCTCCAGCTTACGCCTGATTCAGACTTCTGCAGTGGGTCTTTGTAGTGCTACGATGTAACCTACTTAAGTGGCCAATGTTGTTGCCAGCGTTTATGCTTGTGCAGGTGCATTGCATGTATTAATTACCATGTGGACATGTCCCGGTGTTCTACATGTGGGACTTTTTTTCCTTCTGGGTCCTCCTCTTTGTGTCCCTCTAGTTTTTGTCGCTTCTTTGTAAAAACTTGGAGGAAGTAGCCAGAAATGCAGGGAAGGAAGGGTGTTTTTTGGGAGCTGCGATTCAGGTTACGTCGTAAAACTTAAAAAATAACTAACGATATTAAACCTAATAAAAATATCAGGCCAAGATTAACAGAGTTTTGGCATTTTTAAATAATAATGTCAGTGCTGCAGCTCTATCTTGCGGCAGATGGCTGTGTAACATTAAGGACAACCATTTACCTGCAATGGGCATCAATTAAAATCTTAACAATTAGGCTAACCATCTAGTACGTCTGGTACAGACTAGTGATGATCAGTCGTCTAGTGCCGCACATCCCTAGTTTCTGAACCACCAATTCAAAACACAAATTAACTGAATGAACTTTATAGCATAAGGTTAGGCCACACAGTAGGTTATAAATCCAATGTATGTTTGATCCCAAACCCCAACACCTGTTAGGGTTTATTACTAAGCTTCATACATTGCTGTAATAAACTCTTTCATCTGTTTGGACAAAATCTTGTGCTGGCATTTTAAAAATATTTTTCTGACACTTTGTGGACCGAATAAACCTCTGTGGGGAACCTGTGATAATTCTGTATGTCTTATCTTTTTCCAGCTGTGTACAGGTAGAAGAGCACCATGCTGTGGATATTGATGTTTACCACTGTCCCAACTGTGATGTCGTACATGGACCCTCCCTGAGTGAGTCTCTCTTATTGATAGCATCCTGCCTTTGCTTCCTCCTGAAGCCATTTTCACACATGAACTGCAGTCCTGACCTTTTCTAGACACCAGAGGTGCATGCAAGGGTGCGGGTGTCCAGCATATTAGGCTTGGGTGTTAGCCAGTCTTTAGTCTGACAGCTTCATAGTGCAAAGTCCATGTAATGTCAGATTGCAGTTAATATTTGGGTGCATTCCCCACTAGTGAATAGCTTTCATGTGCATCCTCTTACATCTTTTATCTAGGCGCCTTGCAAGCCTAAACAAGAAGAAATGTTTCAGTTAGGCAGGATATCTAAAGCAAACTATTTTCCTCATGTGTGCTACATGTGAGAAAACACAAAAGTGGAATGTATGACCTAATTCTTTGAGGTGCATGTGTGAAAACATTAGCGCACACCGATTCTCAGCCTTGTCTCATCTTCTCCGCCCATGTCTTTGTATGTTGGACAGTCCCAGGGGAGAATGTCCCTCTCTGCAGTGATATTCAAGTCAGATTTTTTTTTTAAGGGGGGAGGGGAATGGGTTAACCTTTGAGAGCCCTGGGGGCAGACATTAACAGGCTAATTGAATGGTGTTGTAAACCTTCCACTTTGATTGGACAAGCCCCTCCATATCCACCTCTGAGCACAGGGGCTGAGTAGTAAATGTTCTCATGACAAGTGATTGTGATCTGCATAATTTACAATGTTGTGTGAAGGTGCTTCAAGAGGGCATTATCAAATTGAAATGCGACAGCCCAGTGAAACTCAAATACCTCTTTTTTTTGTGTGTGTGTGTTTTGTGCAGTGAAAAAGCGCAACAACTGGCACAGGCATGACTACACAGAGCCAGACGATGGATCGAAGCCGGTGCAGGCTGGCACCTCAGTGTTTATTAAGGAGCTCCAGAACAGGACTTTCCCCAGGTAGATATTAACACACATACCCAAAGATTTACCATACTTGCCAACCAAAGTCTAAAGGCCTTGCCTCGTGGAATATTTACTCAGGTAAACAGAAGAAGTGTTGCTTTCTGGCTTGTGAAAAATCTCTACATTTGAAGGCTTTGTCTAAAAATGGGCCTCTGCAAAGTTGTTTTTGCAGTTAAATGGCAGTAAGGCAGCATATTAGGGCCACTTAAAAAAAAAAGTTTATGACGGAAAAGTGACAATTTACAAGAAAAAGGCACATTTATGAGAATTTTTTAATTCAGTTTTCTCCAGTTCCCGTAAATTTTCAGCTTCCATTTTTTTCTCCAAATTTTACCTCCACATGCCAGCCCTTTATTTATCTTCTTATCTTCAGTAGCCTTAATATGGTCTTGTACTTAATCTTGTTGATTAAATGAATTTTTTTTAATAAGCTGGAAAATGTCTTTTAGAACTTAATAATGCTCATACAGGCTTAGCTGCATTTGCTTTCTCAGGTTTATAGATATCTGTTGGGAGTTTTGATTGGGGCTATTTCTATAAAAGTAAATAGTTCCAGTGTGTGGCTTATTCACATTATCAAGGCCACTGATTCTGGAAAAACGTGTAGCTTTGGAATACTTTTACCCACAGAAAACGGCATGGCCTCAAGAATGGAAGAGATTATTTTAACTTAAGTTTCCACTACTTGGGTCCAAAGTTTCTTGGATTGCGATTGTATTTTTGTAGGAGTAGTGATGAAAAGTCAGTGGCTTTCCTGTCTTTATGTCAGGTGCAAACATGAGGTTGCCTTTGGGATTAAATGGATGAAGTGTAGTGATCTGGGTGATCCTTTCAGTGTGCCTAGTTGCAACCTTACAGAGCAGCTTGCATGTCTGTAGACTCTTGTTGTGGGTCATTTGAAAATGCTGCCAGCACCAAAAACATGTTTATTTCACCTATATTGATTTGTGACTGTGCCAGAATGGACAATAAACAAAGCAACTCTCTGCATGGCTAACACCATTATGGGTATTTCAGAAAATGTTTAATTGTGTCTCAGAAAAACCAGGTCTTTGAAATTCATTTTGGTAAAATGACTCATTTTTATTGTGAGAATACCTCCATGAAATGTCAGTAGGTCAGCTTTGCTAAACTTATTGCAATCTGGCTTTCAGTGCAGAGGAGATTCTGATACGGATGAAGGGCGAGCAGGTGACTACCAGGTACTTGGAGAGGCATGGCTTCAACTACCCCATAGCTATCACCGAGATGGAGGGCCTGGGTCTGAAACTACCCCCCTCTACCTTCTCCGTCAAAGATGTGGAGCAGTATGTGGGTAAGAAAACTTGGCTTTGTCATTAGCTGTATAAAATTTACAACAAAATATTAGTGTTTGTCCTTCGGGAAGGATGTGGCCTCTGTGATTCAAGTACACAGTAGCCTTAGAAGCTGCTTAAAAGCTAATGAAACAACCCAACACCAGCCAGCTAAGTGGCCATTGCTGAGCAGGCACCATCTGTGTGTTTCAATATGAACAGGTTTCCAGGTTCATGGGGTTTTAACCCACTTATCAGGCATCAGGCAATGGCTGAATGCGTTCTAAATGAGTGATGGCTAAGCTTTCACTGCCCTCTCCGTGACCACTGCACTTCCTTACTGAAACAGCCTGCTACTTCCCGGCTCCTATTACAAGCCCATTACCAAGCCCACCAGTGTTTTTATCATTAAGTTCAGATTACAGACTCCCTCTCTCACTTTATCTCTTTCTTCCATGCCCTATTGAGCATTAAGCCAAGGCACAGGTGTTGTGACCGGGGACTGAGTGTGGGGTTACATTTCTTCCAGTTTGAAGACAATGGGACAACTGGAGTAAACGCTGATGCTATTGAGCATTTCTGCTGCCAACTTGATGTGTGGTCAAAAATTGGGTGCAGAGTTGAATCAATGCATAGTGGAAGTCACATGATGGAGGGTCTATAAATTAAGCCTGTTTTGAGTTGGTATGAGACACAAATACTGAACAGAGACTTATTTATTGTTCGAGCTATGAACTAAGATGGATGAAACCAGTGTGACGCCAACCGTAGGCAAAAGTGACCAGGGATGCGTTAGTACTCAAAGTTGAGAAAAGTTTCTCTTGGGGGCAACATGCTTTAAATCTCCAGCACATTTTTTTTGTTTGTTTGTTTTTTTACTTTTTACTTCTGCTTGAAGTTCATGAACGTTTTTGACTTTCTCGGGTCTATGGTCGCCACTTCACTGTGAATCGCTTCCTGTCTGGACACAGCTTAAGATGTTACAGTGCCACTCACCATTAGCCAGGGCTGCAGCACCCCTCTCTCTTTCTATGAGGGGAAGAGTGCAGATGACAGCTGCTGGAACCAGCACAGTTCTGGAGTACTTTGATGTAGAAAATGAGCAGTTTAATGCCAGCTGTTTCAGAGCAAACTGGCATGTAAACTCTCAACTGAAGGAAGGGAGGAAAGCTGCTGATGTTGGCGAGGTTTTTTACAGTTAATTAAAAGGTGAAATGAAGACTGAACTTAAAAAAAGTGAAAACTCACTAAAACAACATTGTGCACTCACAAAACTCACTAAAATTAAAAAAAAAAAATACACAGAGAAAATGTGTTTGGTGAAACTTGTTATTTAACACAGCCTGCTTGATGGACATTTGATTATTTGTGTATTGAGATCCTAACAAATACCCTCCATATTACATATTGTAATAATAAAAACACTAAAACTGAAACAATGCATCCCTCCATTTTCTCCCATTTATCCATTTCAGGCCTGCAGAGGGGGGCTGGAGCATATCCCAGCTGTCATAGGGTGAGAGAAACTGACTACGACTAATAATAAAGCTAATAAAAACTAAACGGAAATGAGCAAAATCACTCTGGAAACTAACTAAACTCAGGCCCCATTCACATATACACAGGTATCATGGAAAAGTAGCTTTTTCTGTGCCTTTTGGTCTTTCATCCACACTTAAATGAGATTTTGAAAACTCCTTCCTTGGTGAAGCCTTTCAGAAACTCTTTCTGCTTTTACATGTGGACAAGGAAAACCAAGGTTTTTGTCTTACACAATCAAAGGTTATTCTGATACTTGTCGTTGACAAATCTGACCCCGTTGACAGGTTTAAACTAGTTTTAATATGAGTTTATTTTCCTTTTATTGCATTTTCCCATCCCAGCTTTTAATATAACAAACCCTGCTATGCATGTTCATCCCTACAAAACAGTCAAAAAGAAAGTAATATTCACGTTTGATTCCACTGTTGAGTAAATTATTTTACATTTTGCTCCAAAAAATTTTTGATTAATGAGGAAATAATTGTTAAAAAGATTAAAACTGATACAGTGCATAACAAGTTTCAGGCTCCAGCTTGCTGTCAAAGATAAATTGACAAAAATTACCTTAATTAATTAGCTCTTTAACATTACTGGGTGTCATCATATATCATTGTGGTTATGGTAGGACATCAGTTAGGTTGAGTGCCTTTCAAGCTGACTCAGCGGGGCTGTGGTTTGTGGACATTAATAAATAAAAAAGAATGTAAAAATCGAGTTGAGTTTGTGATGGTGGTGTTTAAGCTCGCCATTGCACGGTTCCAGGCAGCTTTGTCTCACACTGTGTGACTGACTGCCTTTCTCTCCAGCTGTTCTCTGTCATCAGACGCTGGCCAGCTGGGCCTTCAGAAGAGTGTGTTAGTGCATGTTTGTGTGTACGTGTGCGAGCGCCAGTATGCACAGGGGTAATAAAAAAGGTGTGTGGGAGGGGTGTGGGGAAAATACAACAACCAGCTGTCTTGCTACACACTGCACCCCGGTCTTACTTCCGGCCCCATGTGTCACCAAGTGTGATTTGTAGCGTCCCAACTGTGAGCTGTTTGCTGTGACTCTCTTCTTGACTTTTTTTTCTCTTTTCCTTTTTAGCATCTGTTTTCTGTCTCATGAGTAAACACACATACACACGCACACAGACGCACATGTAGCTTTTGCACATTTTTTTCTCACATCTACATACATATTTCCTTATATGCTTGAGATCACCCACACACACACAGCTATTAAACACTGCAGCCCTCTCACCTCCACCCACTCCACTTCCTCTGAGACTGGGTAGTCTGGACAGATTGACAGATTGTCTCGCTTGCATCCCCTACAACCCCTCCCCACACTGCCATATCGATGCCAGTTTCCCTCAGGGCTTGATCTCTAAAAGCACATGGAGATGCCAGCAGGCTGCTGACCCCTCTGAACCCCTCGCCTACTCTGCAGCTAATTAAAAGTTTGATGGTTTTCATTCAGTAATCTATGGCTACAGAACTTGTGATCTGATATTGCACAAACTGAAGTGTGCTTTATTCCCATATAGGTGGTGACAAAGTCATCGATGTGATAGATGTGGCACGGCAGGCGGACAGCAAGATGAAGCTCAGCGAGTTTATCAAGTATTTCACCAATCCCCATCGACCCAAAGTCCTCAACCTCATCAGCCTGGAGTTCTCTGACACAAAGTAAGTCATGGTGCAGTTTAGTAACTGGAAAAAATAATATGTAAGAATGATGTCTTCAGCAGTGTAGGCTTCAGTTTTATCAAAGCTGGTTTACTGACTCTTGCAGAGCTTTAAGCGACATTGTTGCCAAGGCCAACCATATAAATGTAGAAGTTGTTGGCAGCTAAATTCCCGTCTATATGCATTCAAGAATTAAAGCTGCAGTGGTTAAAATGCCAGCTGAGTTAAAAGTGGTTTCCCTTTTTAGATTGGTGCACGATGAAATGGAATAATATTTGACTTGTCATCCTACTGCTGTATCACAAGCTGTTTTCACACATGTACTTCAGACAGTTTTGTGAGAATCAAGTTGGGATATTTTCCTCAGTTTTTCTTTTCTCAAATGTAGCATGCAGCACTAAATGGTCCTCTTCTGAAGCATTTGCACTACTAGGTGAGGGAGAATGGAGCATCTCACATGATGCCAACTTGATGGTGAAGAATGCTGAGACTATCATCTTCATTCTCACATTGGTGCAATTTGACATATGGAGTTTGTACTAGGCACCTAGCAAATTAAAGACTGCTTAATGTCTAATTGAGCTTGATGTTTATGTTCTCACTTTCACCTTTGTTGGATGAGTCCTAGGTCATGGCTGCAGTCCATGAGTGACAATGCCTAAGTGACTGGTGCTCTTGAGGGTATATTTGTCTGTCTCTAGACTATCAGATGTGGTTGAGATTAAATCTAGGATTTTCAGATGTGTTTCTAAAACCCTCCTAACCTTTGTGTGCTGCATGACTCCTACAGGATGGCAAAGCTGGTGGAGGTTCCTGACGTGGCTCAGAAGTTGTCCTGGGTTGAGAACTACTGGCCAGATGACTCCTTCTTCCCTAAGCCATTTGTCCAGAAGTACTGCCTAATGGGGGTCAAAGACAGCTACACAGATTTCCACATAGACTTTGGAGGCACCTCTGTCTGGTATCATGTTCTTTGGGTGAGTGTGTGGATTTTAAGATGGCTTTAAAAAAAAAAAATCATCAAGCTCAGTGATTTTCAGTGTTTTATACTGAGGTGTTTAGGGCAGATTGGCTAGCACTCTCTGAAAGGTCACTCATGCTTCTCACGTCCAATTAATTCATCAAGCAGCACTGCAGCACTCGTGATGACTATCTCACCCTCCTACTGCTGTAAACTACAGCTGACTTTAATTTCGGATTGAAGGAGGGGTGGGTGTTTAGATGAGCAGCATCATCACATTCACAAGTGTAACCACCAATACCTCAAATGCCTTTCCTTCTGATTTGCAGGGTGAGAAAGTCTTCTACTTGATCAAGCCTACCCCCACCAACCTTGCACTATATGAGGCATGGAGCTCCTCGCCCAATCAGAGTGAAGTGTTCTTTGGGGACAAAGTGGACAAGTGTTACAAGTGTGTTGTACCCCAAGGAACCACGCTGCTCATCCCTACAGGTCAGTTAAGTGTTTTAATGTGACATTTGATAAGTAAAGGGCTTCTAGTGTACTTTCAAACCTTTTAGGTCAGTTTTATTCAGTGCAATAAATTAGATTTTCCACTGGCAGGAACACTCCCCAGGGACTGGGAACCTTCTGAGGAACTCAGGGTGTCTAAATTAAGCTTATTGTGCCTGTACACATCAGTGGTGTAGAACCAGTCAGTTGATCCAAGGATTAAGTATCACTTTGACATTGATCATCTGTCGTCTGGTGGCCTTTTCTCAAATGTTTATCCTTGATTAAAAAACTGTTGGAAAGTTATATCCTCGCCATCTTCTGGATGTCCTTCTTAAAACATTTCCTAAACATCTTTGTTTGACTTTCTAGCAAGGAAATGTTTGTGTTCAAGTGCTGTTTGATATAAGCCTTTTATAGAAATCACAGGTTTATAATGCTGACATGGAGTGGCAGAGAAGTAATGATTGTGGCAAGCCAGCCGTGTTAAGTTCACCATGCAACAAATCTGAGTTTACTGTAGATTAGCATAAACAGATTTACTGCAATAACGTGCTTAATATTTCTTGCTTTGTAAGCTGACTGGATCTTCATTGTACAAGGAAACTGTGTCAAAATGGGTTTGTTTATGGTGCAGTTTTTGCCATCTTACCTCTATCAGAAAGTTAACTTCACGTTTTTTATCAATGTGTGCTGGAATAGTTTAGTTGTATGCAAAAATGAGAGCAGCCTAAGACACACTCAGTACTGCCACTAAGGCTGAAAATTCCCTCCATGTGATGCATTAACTGGATGGAGCCAGATCTGGATCTGGATCAGTTGGAGATCTATTCAAGACCGTGTCTCCCAGTTTTTTCATATTTCAGTGTTTGTGTATTTGTGAAGATGTGATTCAAATTTTGTAGTTTTGCCCTGACTCATAACAGTAAAGAGACCATCCAAAAAGTTCTTGCATTGGTAAGGTTTTCATGCAAATCCTGCTAACAAACACAAAAACAAATCACACCCTGTTACATAACCTCTTTGGCAAAGGTAAAAGTGTTTAAACAGCAGTCACTTTGTCACATGACATCCTGCTAATCTTCACGGGCCTTTGGATGGTGGCGCAAATGCCAGGAACCTCTCATTCCTGAGACTAAAAATTCTAAGTAATCTGAGTTAAAATGCAGCTCTTGCTGCCTTTTAGGTCTAGTTCATGTTCACACCAGGATCCATGAACATGGAAATTATGCAGACCTCTAGGTAACTCGCTGGCTGGACATCTGAAGAAATCAAATTTGGGTAACTGGCAGCTAGTCATCTGTGCTCAAAAACAGATAAGTTAGTTTTAAAATCAACTGTGTTCAGAATGATGACGAGAATGGAACAAGTAGAATCATGTTGTACAGCAGTGTTACTGTTGTTATGGCGCACCATACCATGCTCTCTTTATTAATACATAATATATGTATAAACACAGGATGCAAGCACAGCAGACTACAGTTTTAGTTGTGCACGTGCAGGTCAGCACAAGTGCAGAGCTTTTCCCAAGTCAGTCAAATGATTTGCACAAATGTATTCATAGCGTATTATAATATTACACCTGGGTTTAAAAGCAGCTCAGGTGCTGATTTCATGCTCAGTCAGGCCCGCCATTCTAACACCCCTTTTTGAAAGTGATCTTTGGTCTGCACACCAGGATTTGATTGACAGCTTTCACAGCAGCCCAAACAAACAAACTTCATTCAACACACACACACACACACTTACACACACACTTACACACTCAGTTAAACCAAACCAAACCAAACACACTAGCCACCAAAGCACCCTTAAAGTCTTGGATAATGGTGTGTGGTTTCCAAGCACAATAAATTCCACACACTCAGACTTGCAGCTGTTTGTGTCACTGATTTTAAATCACTTTCTGGTCCCTGCCTCACTGTTTTGCGCCAGCTTTGCTGACCGGTCTGTTTTTTCACGTGCATTCAAAAGTGAAAATCATGATTCCCATGCCTGCTGCCAGGAAAATGCAGGCTCCTTTAAGGTCCTCTGTTATTGCCAAGGGAAAATAACAGAGGGAAATTCTTTCTGAGCAACAACCCAAACAGTTCTTAATGATTATAATTACAGTGAAAAATGAAGAGAAACGGAGCTCTTATGTAATATGATGAAAGTAACATTGAGGCTTTTTCCTGCATGTGAGTCTGCAGTCTTGTGATATTGCTGCTGATGTTGTATTAAGAAGGTAGAAAGATGTTTTGGTGTCATGTCACTAACTGAGCATGACACCAAAACATGCTTTGATTTGCTGAAGTGAAGCTAATGTGTCCAGTCATACCATTATTCATCCATCAGTCTCTCAATAGACTTTTTAAGCCAGTAGAGCTCCTTTACCCTTGCCCCCTCCTGCACACAGACAGACAAAGCTCGGTTCAGCCTGTCAACTGCTGGACGTCCTCAATCAGTCTTCCAGCCATGCTTTCTCAGCAGGCTGAAGCAGCATTGTGAAAGAGAGCTTTTGGCAGAATGGCTGTGGAGAGGTGGGAATTAAGCTGGGGTCAGGGAGCACAGTAGGTCAGTCAGCCAGTGTATTATCAGGCCTGTCTGTCAGCCTTACACCAACCCCCCAAGACTGTTTTCTCCCACTTTGTGTTGTATCAAGAGCACTGTTTATCTGTGGTGGAACCCATTATTGTAATAGACAGCCTTATCTCCTGCTGAGGGTGACAGTGTTGGGATTAAGAGTTTCTTGTAGTATGTACACACAAGATTCTGTCCTGCAAGTTGAGAAAATATGTTTAAAGTGTAAACGAGTATTTTCTCAGGTATTTATGTGTGATTTCTCTGTCCTGCTATAAGGATCTTATCATTTCAAGTCACTAAGTGGATAAGCTGAGTAAAGGTCTGTGCTCTGCTGCCCTCTGCAGGCTGGATCCATGCTGTTCTCACCTCTCAGGATTGCATGGCATTTGGAGGGAACTTCCTTCACAATCTCAATATTGGCATGCAGCTCAGGTAGACCACTCGCCTAATGATGTCTGGATTTTTGTTTTTCTTGAGACTTTAGCACTAAGCTGTTTGTTTTGTGTTATAGGTGTTATGAGATGGAGCGTCGTCTGAAAACCCCAGACCTCTTTAAGTTTCCCTATTTTGAGGCCATCTGTTGGTATGTGGCAAAGAACCTCCTGGAAATGCTAAAAGGTGAGAGTCTAATGCTAATAATGACAAACCACAGAAATATGAACAAAGGCTGTCACAGCATAATGTTTTTACTTGATGCTTGTCATAAAAATTCATACCATTTGGCAAAAAAATAAGTCAATCAGTAATCAATCAATAACTGTCAGATTTATTTGTGTCATTCCATGAAAATCAGAGTTACTCCCACGTAACCCCCTCAGAATCAGCTTGGTTTTATTTATATAAAAAATTAAGCATATTTAATGAAGTCATGCAAAAGTTTACCTACATACAATGCAAATTTTCAGGGTTGCAGGCCCCTCAAATACATGTGTGTGAAGTGTGGCAGTCTTTTAAGGCCTGTTCTTTATCCAGCATTTTAAACCATCATAACTTAAGTACAGGAGATATTTATCTGGAATTTTCACATTTGGAAACCACTTTTAGTCGTAATCCGATTGCTTTTATCAGTTTGGGAACTGGGGTGCACAACCATGTTTCCTCTTTGAATGCATTAGTATTTTAAGTGGGCTGAGGTTTTCTGACTTAAACCCTATATGACGGTTTTATCATCTTTCATCTTTTCAGAGCTACGAGAGGACAACTGTCCCCCACCGACCCATCTAGTGGATGGAGTCAAGGCTTTAATCAGTGCACTGAAGACTTGGTTGAAAAGAGAGGTGAGAAGCTCCTCTTGACTACACCTCACATGTCTCCAGTCCGCATGGTTCTTGTTACACAGCAGCAGGAGACATCCCTGATTGGTCTTATCTTTCAGCAGCAGACAGCAGACTTTCTGTTCACTCCTCTGGTTTGAATGTAATCTGTTGTGGCTTTGCAGGTGAATGAACCCACCAGCGAGGTACCAGATAATATCAGGCCGAACCATCTCATTAAAGAGCTGACCAAGGAAATCCGCTACCTAGAGGTGAGGACCTTATAAGACTTCATGCAGATGGTGGTGTCAGCTGTGAGAAAAGCTGAAGTCAGAGAAGGCTCTTTTAGCATTGTCAGTGATTAGTAAAAGTGAGCCTCGTTTTGGAAAATTTGAGCTGTAAAAATCTTTTATTTGCATTGTCCAAGAAGAAAATTTACAGTTGTACATGTGTGTTGTCTGTATGTCTTACTAGAATTTAAATAAAGTTTCTTAGCCAGTTTATTTTCAGATGATAATGAGGGTCATTTGAGTGCTTTATTTGTCTTATAAGATTTAGTCAAGATTTTATTTCTATTTTTTGCAGGCAATCTTTAATCGTGAGCTCCTGTTGGTAACAACCTTCACTGCATCTTGTGTTTTACATTTACTCTCTAGGAGGAACTGGTGGGTGGTAGCAAGCCAGTGAAATCTCAGGGATGTGGCGCACCTTCCGGATCAAACGGCTGCCTGTCCACTCGATCCACGCTGGAGAGGCTGTGCCAGGCACGGCGAGCCCGAAGGGCGGCGAGGCGGCTGAGGGAGCAGCAGCAGCAGCAGCAGCAGCAGCAGCAGGCTCGCCCCCAAGATACCCTCTAACCTGGACATCTTAGAGCAGCATACCAGGGAGGTGCTGAAGAGGCTGGAGGTGGGGCCACTAGAGGAGGTGAGCTTCAAAGAGCAAACGTTTAGAATGTGTGTTTAATGTACAGCTGATGCATTTAAAGAAGGAACCAAAGTGTCTTTAGTTAGGCCAAAATGTGCTACCATGGGCACATTGATTCTCTGCTAGAGAATGGAGAAGCCATTTTTACAAAAAATGTTCCCTTTTTGGTGCTTGATGGTCATATTGGAAAGCACTGTCCTAACACACTGGTCCAAATTCTCCCTTAGGTGTTCAGTTGGGTTTTTCACATCTTTCAGTGGTCCTTCCTGCTTTATGAATGCCTTGTCATCTTGGCAGAGGTCACTGCTCCCAGGATAGAAGCGTGTCATGATAGGATAAATGTGACCCTTCCCTCATATAGGACGACTGGACCCAAACCATGCCAGCAAAATGTCCCCAGCAGCTTAAAAGCCACTGTATTACTGAGTATCATAAGTTACACTGCAGTGTACCTACTGGGATTTGTAGTGTTTCTCTAATAATCTACTCATGTTTTCCCTTTAATCTCCATAGATTTGCTTATTTTTATTGTTGGTATCTTCATCAACACTTGGATGCAGCTTTGCAGTTTGTTTTTTTTTCATCAGAACATTTAAGTAAAGCAAGTGTAAATACTCCCGTGTGTGCGTGTTATTGATGATGGATACTGATATTTTTAATACTGTATATTCAGGATCCTGCATTTGGTGCCAAGGTTCATGCGAAGTTCAACAAAGTGTCAACTGCATCAGCAGCGGCTGCTGCAGAGTCTTTAGAGGACAACCACATACGGCTGATGCTGGTCAATGGAAGAATCATCAGGTAAGAGAGCAAAGTCTCTTCAGTCAGCACTGCAATGTTTGGGCATTTTACTGTTAATGGGTCAGTGGCTGTTTTAAAGCAGTGTGAGTCAATCAAACCAATATGTTTCTTTTTATTACCTGCATAACAAAGAAAGCAAAACTGCTGCAGTGACACCGATGTGTTGTGGTGAAGAGAGCTTCACTTCTTGATTTACTAGTCGATCCAATTTCCTACCCTTAACTATTGCTGTTATCTCTGGGTTGTGATCAAAAGAATGAGATTGCAGATACAAGCAGCAGATGGGCTTCTTCAGTAGGGTGTCTGGGCTTTCCTGTGGAGACAAGATTGTGGTGGTTTGGGCATCCGAGTAATGTGCCTTTTGGGCGCCTCCTGAGTGAGGTGTTTTGGGCACCTCCAACTGGAGGAGAACCCGAGTCAGACCCAGGACACGCTGGAGAGGTTGCGTCTCTCGGCTGGCTAGGAAAGGCCTTGGTGTTCCCCCAACAAGAGGTGGCTGGGAGCGTGAGGTCTGGGCACCTCTACTTGGAATGCTACCTCTGTGACCTGTATTCATTTGAGCAATATGGATGGAGAAATAATCTTTGAGGGAAAACTCACAGAAAAGCTAAAGTGCAGTCATCCCCAAGAAAATGTTATTCTATATTATTATAAATGTTACTTCTAAGCTGTTACACAGCCATATGGCCATCAGGATGTGCTCTGTTTCATTTTGTTTTCTTGGATGCTAATTGGTCACCTGTCCAGCATTTGAGATTCTCCAGTTTGTTTTTTTTCCTGTATGTAAACATGAACTTTGTATTTGTGTGCGCAGAGATTTGAGACGGCCGGGAAGCAGCAGCCCAGTAAAGTCAGAAGGTGAGGGGCCATCTGTCGGCCCACCAAAGAGTTGTGTGGACGTGAAGTTGGAGAGGACACATGACAGTCAGGAGCACAGCATAGCTGAGAAATCTGAATTCCTCAGTACGTCTTCGGTGAATATTAAACCAGCAGAGGATTGTAGCCGTGTGAACATTTAGCTGATGATGTGTTCCTTTGTGTCCCAGGAGGTCTGGAGAGGATGAAGACTGAACTCAGGGAAGAAGTCTCAGGACACTCCAGTGTGTCAGACGTTGAGTCAGACAGCGACTTTCCCACAGAGGTAAACAATATACAGGATTTATACAACACTTTGAGTTAGGGAAAACACAGCTGGTTTAAATGTCACTGAGTTCAGTGTTTCTGAATAATGTGTATTTTGAGTAATATTTAAAAAATATAACTTTTATGCTGTGTTTTCTAAGGCATCCCTTTGAAATTTCTCTGTCTGATTTTAGCAGAAAGCATCATCGTCATCATCCTCTTCTGATGAGGATTCAGAGAGCTCCCAGGATGAAGAGGAGGAGGAGCAGACAGGCTCAGGGCACATAAAGCTGGACCAGTCTGGCCAGAAACTCAGGCACAAACACAAACCACTCAAACGGTGAGGAAAACAGAAAAATGAGGAAGTGAAAGCATGTGCTTTATTTCAATGTTAGGATATTTATATTTACATTTTTTCCCCCCAAATACTCTGATTTTCCTAAGGGCCATTTAAAAAATAAAATAAAATCTTGGAAACTCCCCTGTGAACACGGTACGACTGGGGCTCCTTTTAAAAAATGAATCTTTTCTCCTTCCTGCAGAGAACGTCCTACCTCACCCAGCACAGCAGAGGCCATTCAGGGGATGCTGTCTATGGCTGGTCTGTTATGCTCCAAGTCGGAGAAGGCAGGCTCGCTCCAGGAGTCCTGGTGGCCCAGCCCACGGGAACAGGTGCAGCACCAGCGCCGACTACAGGGGGACAAGAGCCCGATAGACAGTCAGGGCAACAGCAGCAGCGAGGCCTGGGACAATCAAGGGCTCCCCAGCCCAGAGATGGACTACCAATACTGTGACCCCTCAATGTCTCCACCTCTACACCCCTCCAAGAGGCACGCCCCAAACCCTCCACCAGTCAGCAATCAGGCCACAAAAGGTTTGGAAATCGGACTTTTATTATTTACGCTTGTTGTCAGTGTGCAAAAAGTGAAGAAGCTGTTTCAGTCCACACGGTTAAGTCAGCAAAACCAGCATGGAAGCTGACCATGGGTCAATATGTAATGTCCACGATGTGGGAAGCCTCCATCAAGTACACTGATTAATTCTTTCCCCTTATGTCCAGCGCTTACTGAGACTTCCCAGTATTAACTGAAGCTTTCAAGATAGGAGCTGTTACATGTGCCATGGTAGTAGGTGCACCATAGCAGGTGCTGTTTTTGGTGTCAAGGGCCAGATTTATGAAGTTTAGAGCAGGTGTTACAACACTTGTGAAGCACCAAAGCCTCAAGGGCCCTCTTCCAGAAAGCAGGTTTAACAAACTGATTTGATTAACTCTTAAGTTTCAAGTTCCAGAACAGCTGGTCAGAGTTCGGTCAGCTCAGATTATATTCACCCTTATTTAAACATGTCCAATGGCAAAAAGCAATCACAAATGGAGCTCCAAAAATAAAGAGCAGAGCTTCTATTTTTAACCCATGCACCACGAGAGGAAAAGAGTAATTGTATTCAGACAGACGGGACAGCATATAGGTGACAAATGAGGAAGTAAATGTACGTCTGTATCAACGAGATGAAACACAGTCAACTATTATGAGTTAGATCCATAAAAATTTTGATTTTCAGTGAAAATGATGATGTGGTTCAAAGTTTACATTTTAAAGAATTTGTTCATGTTAAATATAACAAATACCAAGGTTATTAAATTTTTTTCCCTTATGTTCTGGTTATAATTAGACCACATGATTGATCATTTTTGGTGAATTACTGACAGATTTGTTGATTGATAGTTGAAATATTCTCACAGTCCCATTAATAGTTTTGCTTTTCCTTTTTTTTTTTTCTTCAGGCAAACGGCCCAAAAAAGGAATGGCCACAGCCAAGCAGAGACTGGGGAAGATCCTAAAGCTCAACAGACACAACCGCGTCTTCGTGTAAGCCTCCCAGATTTCCAAGGGCGAGGAGCCGGGGTGAAGAGGAAGAAACTTTTTGTGTATTTTTTACCAGACACTTATTATTATATGTGGGGAGGGCGGGGGGGATAAACAAAAATAAATGAACACACACTCTGCCTGGAGATGAAACGAATCTTGACACGTAAAACACGCTCACTGTGCATGCTTAGGAGACAGGGTATCGGATTTGAAATAAGCAAGTGCACGACTTCACTACAAGCACACTAAGAACAAAGATGAAAGGAGCATGTTGCTGCAGGGAACAGTGGACTCAAAGCTCCTGCGGGCATTTAGATGGGCAGAAAGGAGACGTCGGTGGGTGGGGGTCCTACCAAACGGATGAGGGGGAGGCGGTGGGACATCCACTGCTTCTGATGCCAAGATCGCCTGCATCACATTTGCTAATATTTCCTCCTTCTGATGATTACCCCTCCACCCCCACCCCTTTTTTTCTTTTGTTTGTTTTTTTTGGTGACAAACTGAACAGGACAAAGGGTCTATTTTCTGTGGCCCTGGACGGGTGGAGGAGGAACGCGGTGCTAAAAGAGGAGGCGGTGAAACTTAAATTTCAAAATGGTGCTTATTGTTTGTACGTCTCTCCACACTCATGCTTGTGCCCCCCCCCCTTTATCTCAATCACACCAGCAATAAAGACTTTTTGAGGAGAGAGGAAAGGGCGAGAGGCAGCACTTCGGTGCATTTCTTCTGCTTGCAGAATCATTTTGATAGGTGCAAAACCTGCTCTCAGACCTGCACCATACTATTGGATATATGGTGTAGATATAAAGTGTTGCTCAAAGTGCTGCCTCTCTGTGAATTTGTTTTCCATAGGATTTACGAGTCGTCACCTTGATACGACTCATGCTTAATTTATTTCTCGTTTTATCTGACTTTTTTTTATTGTTATTTTTATGGATTCTGAATGATGTATTTATTAATTGAGAAGAGGTAATGATTTTATTATATTTTGACCCTAAAAACCTCAGTGATTCTGAGGTTTGTTTGTTTTTCTTCATAGGGAGAGGTTTCTTTTTTTTTTTTTTACCTTTTAACATATACTTTTTGTAAATGTGGATGTTTTTACAGTTCATGTGATCATCTGTTGAGTAGCTACACATCTTTTATTACCTTCTGCTGTCACAAATCTTTTCCCTTCCCAGCTGAGTAGAGCTTGTGTCAATTCTCGTCCTTTGTTCCTGTAGCCAGAGGTTTTTGGGCTATGTGCAGATAGTCTAGGTTAAGAAACTTCCATATCTACTCCTGAGCTTTCTCTACTAGTGCCACATCATTTAGCAAAAAAACAAAACAGGTATTCTGAGCCACTGTGGTCGATCCAAAGTAGATGATGTATTAAAAGGTCAGTGATTGAGGAACTGAAGTGGGATGATTGCGTTTTTTTTGTTTATATGTGAGGCATGTGTGCAGTTCTTCACTCTCAGGGAATGATGGACATAACCTTCGATTAACCACCAGCCACATTAATGCATACGCTCATAACGGTTTATAAAAATTTATTTTAGTGTGTTTGTTTTCACGACTCAAAGAGGAAAAAAAACAGGATTTTGTGGTTGGATTTACCAGTCATTGCATCTTTAGGCTTCTTTTACCAATTTTACCCACTCGCTGCCTTCTAACACATGTTCAATTCAGTGTTTTAAGTAGAAAACCCCCCTGGTTTAAACTGACTCTGCACACATGTAGCTTTAAGAGCACCCTCTGAACAGTGAGAGCCTTCCTCAGGTGAGTGATGTGATCCAAAACACAAAGACTCAACTTACAAATCTGAGTTTTTTTCTCCCCCCTTTTTACACTACACTTTAACCTTTGAACTCTTTGCATGTTAAGTCACGGAATTAAAATGAGCTAGCCCGCAGGTAGGGTTTGTAATAAGCTGTAGTATTCATCGCACAGGATTTGTCCCCCTCCTCCTGCTTTTACATGCAGCTCTCTTTGCATTTTTTTTTTCTTTTTGTGTGTGTGTGTGTGTGTGTGCTGGTTCTTGCAATGTTTTTTTTCTCCCCAAATTTAAATGGCTTATGATTTGAAATATACAAACACTGGCTAACTGTGACACTGTTAATGCATTTCAGAAATTGCGTGTAAATAAAATAAAAAGTAATGAAATGACAGGCTGGTCTTCTGTTTAATTTAAAGAATTTTATTCTATGTACAACGATGACTTTTGGAACATCCTGAAGACTTGCCCAGCACACCGAATCCCTTGTGTTGACCTGCAAAGAAGAAAAAGTTTACCAGAAAACAGCCACTTTATTAGGTACAATAAAACCCAATGCAAATTTATTTAAAGTCCTAAATTTAAGAACACTGCACTGAAGTACATACCGTCAAAGTAAATTCAAAAGCCCTAGCCTCTCTGTGGAGGATTTAAAATGTTTTTGGCAGTTCCTACTATATTAATAGTTTGTTTTTAGACAAGCCTTTGAAGTTGCCCTCTGTGACCACAATGTGAGGAAAAACCTGGCAGTTCGTGCCCCCCCCGGTCCACATTTATATAAATGAAAACCAGCCAAAATACCAGAAATATCACAGTTCAGCATCTACAGCTCAACCACCACCTCCCACACTGACCACTGTAGCCTTCAGTATTGCATAATTATGTTACACTGCATTAGCTTGGTGCACCAGAAAACAATACCAAGTAAAATACACTGCTCAAAAAAATAAAGGGAACACTCAAATAACACACCGTAGATCTGAATGAATGAAATATTCTCGCTGAATGTGCTGATAACAAAATCACACAAAAATCATCAATGGAAATCAAATTTATTAACCAATGGAGGCCTGGATTTGGAGTCACACACAAAATTAAAGTGGAAAAACACACTACAGACTGATCCAACTTTGATGTAATGTCCTTAAAACAAGTCAAAATGAGGCTCAGTATTGTGTGTGGCCTCCACGTGCCTGTATGACCTCCCTACAATGCCTGGGCATGCTCCTGCTGAGGTGGCGGATGGTCGCCTGAGGGATCTCCTCCCAGACCTGGACTAAAGCATCCACCAACTCCTGGACAGTCTGTGGTGTAACGTGACGTTGGTGGATGGAGCGACACATGATGTCCCAGATGTGCTCAATCGGATTCAGGTCTGGGGAACGGGCGGGCCAGTCCATAGCTTCAATGCCTTCATCTTGCAGGAACTGCTGACACACTCCAGCCACATGAGGTCTAGCATTGTCCTGTATGAGGAGGAACCCAGGGCCAACCGCACCAGCATATGGTCTCACAAGGGGTCTGAGGATCTCATCTCAGTACCTAATGGCAGTCATGCTACCTCTGGCGAGCACATGGAGGGCTGTGCGGCCCTCCAAAGAAATGCCACCCCACACCATTACTGACCCACTGCCAAACCGGTCATGCTGAAGGATGTTGCAGGCAGCAGATCGCTCTCCACGGCGTCTCCAGACTCTGTCACGTCTGTCACATGTGCTCAGTGTGAACCTGCTTTCACCTGTGAAGAGCACAGGGCGCCAGTGGCGAATTTGCCAGTCCTGGTGTTCTCTGGCAAATGCCAAGCGTCCTGCACGGTGTTGGGCTGTGAGCACAACCCCCATCTGTGGACATCGGGCCCTCATACCATCCTCATGGAGTCTGTTTCTAACTGTTTGTGCAGACACATGCACATTTGTGGCCTGCTGGAGGTTATTTTGCAGGGCTCTGGCAGTGCTCATCCTGTTCCTCCTTGCACAAAGGTGGAGGTAGCGGTCCTGCTGCTGGGTTGTCGCCCTCTTACGGCCTCCTCCACGTCTCCTGGTGTACTGGCCTGTCTCCTGGTAGCGCCTCCAGCCTCTGGACACTACGCTGACAGACACAGCAAACCTTCTTGCCACAGGTCACATTGATGTGCCATCCTGGATGAGCTGCACTATCTGAGCCACTTGTGTGGGTTGTAGAGTCCGTCTCATGCTAACACGAGTGTGAAAGCACCACCAACATTCAAAAGTGACCAAAACATCAGCCAGAAAGCATAGGTACTGAGAAGTGGTCTGTGGTCCCCACCTGCAGAACCACTCCTTTATTGAGTGTGTCTTGCTAATTGACAATAATTTCCACCTGTTGTCTATTCCATTTGCACAACAGCATGTGAAATTGATTGTCAATCAGTGTTGCTTCCTAAGTGGACAGTTTGATTTCACAGAAGTTTGATTTACTTGGGAGTAATGTTGTGTTGTTTAAGTGTTCCCTTTATTTTTTTTGAGCAGTGTATATTTATATAGCACTTTCCAAGAATAAATGTCAGAGTGTTTTACAATATAAAATGGGATACAAAAATTCAGCGTAGTTACCCGTCCTTGTACCTAACTTTATGAACTTAACCTCAGTTGAACCAGGTGTACAACAGGTCTAGTGTAAACCTCTTAAACACTGCCCTCTGCAGAGTTCAGACTGAACTACAGCTGCTTTTGAGGCTACATGTGACACTGGACATGTTCACAGCTGCACTGCAGCCCTCGGCTTCTGCACATTACAGACGTAAATGTCTGACGCAGTTGGATCAGACGTTTGCCGGTCTTTAATCTGCAGTTAGACGTGCAAAGTCAGAGATGTCAGACTGCTCTTAAGTACGAGTAGTGCAGCAGTCTGCATTCTCCACCCAGGCAGCTCATTTAAAAATTGAGCATCTCCAGAAAGAACTGTGGAAAATATCCTGACAAGTAGATGTTTTGTACATTCAACTTGCTCACGATATATCCTTAATTTACTTTTAATTTCATCGATTCAAAATATAGTAGATGGGATGAACCATCTCAAGAAAGGCTCACTTTTAAATGTGTCAAAAAGTCAATAAAAAATTGGGCAAAACTGAAGTCACTTCTACTTTTAGTTCCAAAGACTCAGGTTCCAGTCTTGTGTTGTGACTTTTACACAGCACCCTCTACTTTACATTTAAACAGCATATTGTAAAAGGAAGGAAACTGTAGAAATCACCTCATTCCTCGTCATCTGGAGGGATACCAAGCTCCTCATCTGTCCATTGAGAAGCATCTGGCCAAGGGAAGTGACCCTGGATAGGAGGGACAAGTGTTCATCAATAAAAATCAAAAAGTTATATCAATAAAATCCTGTTCCTGGCATATCTGGGACGCAGCAAACCCTTTATTAGGAACACCATACTAATACTGGGTGAAGCTTCAGCTGTGGTTCTTCATGGCCTGGATTCAGAGAGATGAAAACATTCCTCTGAGATTCTGTTGATATACTTTCACCGTATAAATACTGCAGATTTATCAGCTGTAACGTCATGCTCCTGTACTAACTCATTCAAAAAGTCCTCTACTGGATCTGAAATACACTGAACTCCTGAACTTTCACTGATTAGAAGTGGTAATCTGTGGCCATAAAGCAATAGAAAGAATCAGGTGCAATAATGAGACTGGCTGCAGTACTCAAACTATGACTGATTGGTGTTCAAGTTTAGCGTGCCAAGAAAACCTCCTCTATACTATTACACCATCTGCCTAAGGGACTGTACTACAAAGTGAGATGAGTGGCTGGTAACTTTTGCTGGACATACAAACCAGTCCAGAACAGCTATAAGCACCACATTTTCAGTGACTGTTTTCCCTCTGATAAGCTTTTACTCTTGGTCCTAATTTGTTGCCAAGTCCCTTTTAGACTGCCAGTATTGCAACTAACAGAACGCAGATTAGAGATTGATCAGTCCATTTGTAGGTTATTTATCACAGCAAATATTTAATATCAATAAAATAAATGTCACTTTACTGTGGGCAAAAAATAAAAGTGATTTCCAGTCTCCATCATGAAGTTGTGGCAGTGTCAGACCTGAGTATTCCGAGTCTACCATCCATCATCTTCCACTTAGCCACAGGCTACAGTGGTAGCAAGCTAAGCCGAGTATTCCAGGCATCCTTCACCTAACCAACACTTTCCCACTCCTCCTGAAGTATTCCCTGGCTAGATGAGATATGCAAGCCTTCCAACAGCTTCTGGGTCTTCCCCAGGATCTTGTCCCCAACTGGGCATGCCCAGTAAACCTCCAAATGTAGGTGCCCAAGAGCGCCCTGGGCAGCAGGTCTACTATGAGCATCTCAATGTGTCTATTAGGCTGAGCCCAGCCATCCCTAGGGGGAAACTCATTTTGACCACTTGTATTCGTGACTTGCTCATTACCCAGATGTCATGACCTTAGATGATGGTAAGCCCCTGATGAGTCAGGACCTCTGAGTCTAAGGCCATGGCTCTCTGCTGGAAAACTGTGGCTGGGTTGCTTCCTCTCAGTTGGGGAAGAGAAGCTGCCCTATCTACGAGGGAGTTCAAGTATCTTGGGATCATAAACACAAGTGATGGGAAGTTGCAGCATCAGCAGGGCACTGTTCCAGACTCTCACGATGGAGAGAGAGCTCAGCATCAAAACGAAGCTGTCAGTGTATCAGTGGATCTATGTTCACACCTTCACCTATGGTCAGGAGAGCTAAACATACTATAATGTTTCAAATTATCAGTTTTCTCACCTCTCATATGCAGCTGATGGTCATCAGACAAAGAAATACTTCAGACAGTCTTGAAGAACTTTAGACTCTATTCATGCACTAAACCTGGTGATGCTATTTTCCAGATAATTTATTGGTCAACAGGCGGTGTTTTTGCTGCTGTTAATGTCTTATCTTTAACATAACCAGCTCCAAAGTAGGTTAGGTCTGCAGCAAAAGTTACCACGGTACTGACCCCTATGAGAATTGAACGATCCAGGGTTAAACCTGAAGTTAACTTCAGTTAACCTTAAGTCAACCATTTCCATGGCTTTGATTTTCAGCTGTTCCTGAGTTGCTTTTGTGAGATATTTTAGGCAACTTCATTTTGTCAAACAGGTTCAATTTAAGCGATATCTTGATTCAACGGGTCTGGCATGACTGCAGCTAGTGAAACTGAACTAAGCTTTCCAAAAAATTTGCTTAATGACACTTAATTTTTGACTTAACAAGACGTAAATCACTTTTTCACAACACTGTGCGTATAAATATACATCCAAATTGGTTTTTGTGGGCCGCCACCGTTGACCCGGTTTCGCGGTATTATTTTGGGCTTCGACCTTCTTTAATTTTTAAAATATCTACTGTTTACTCACCAGTACTGCATCCGGGTCATGCCAGCAGTGCCAAAGGATCCAGAACCACATGACACCGCTGATGAGCTCCGACTCGAACTTCTGCTTGTTCGTTAGCTGCGGGTACTGTCTGTACTGCGGCTCAATGTGCGGTCCGCCACTCGCCCTTAAACACACGCATTATTATAAGGCACAGATTAACTCAAGCGAAATCACTGGAAGGCGACATAACTATTCTGTGTTTTAGAGTTCACTGTTTTTAATTTACCGAAGTGCTAGCTACTAACTGCTGGAGCTAACAGAATCCCTAGCGTGCCGCGGACTTACTTTCTGCTGGTTACGCTCGCGGGATCGCGCCTCACCAACCGCGCTCCAGCCCGAAGGACTCCCAGCGCCCTCCCAAAAGAAGACATGACTGCTTTTTTTTTAATCAAAAAGCCAGCGTTTATGGGACTCAACGTAAAGATCTGGACAAGGTGCTGCCTCGCTAGCTGAGAAGTCACCTTCTCCCTTTGTCAACAAGCGACCTCCAAACAACATCAACTCTGATTGGACAGAAAGTTAATGGCGTTATATTTGAGAGCGCCCCCTTTTGTTTGCAGGCGAAAGGACGTTTTAGCCTACTGGGCTCTGAGATGCTCAGATTTTGTTTTGTAATATTAAGTTTGAAATTAAACCCAGTTATTTTACATTAGATTTGTTTACCATTTGAATGAGAACGGCAGGGTAAAAGGTGAAGACGCAAGGACAGGAGGTCGTGAAGGTGGATGAATTTAAATACACGTGCACAAGAGAGGTGGAGAGGGTGGAGGCAAGTGTCAGGGGTGATTTGTGACAGAAGGATAGCAGCAAGAGTGAAAGGGAAGGTTTACAAGGTGTTAGTGAGACCTTATGAGATGTACGGTTTGGAGACAGTAGCACAGGAGGTGGAGCTGGAGCTGGAGCTGGTAGACATGACGATGTGAAGACTTTCATTGGGAGTGACCAGAATGGACAGAATTAGCAATGAGTACATCAGAGTAGTGATGTGTCGCTCGTGAAAGAGCCGGCTCTAAGAGTCGATGCTTGGTAGTGAATCAGAAGAGCCGACTCCCGTTGAATGAGAGCCGGTTCCCCAATTTCTCATCAGCTCTGCTCACAAACCTGAGGACAGAGGCAGAACTGATGGGCACACCATGCAGCCAATCACACAGGGGGACATGGGATACCATTACGTTAAAGCAGAGGGGGAGATAATTGTTTCACCATGTGTGGTCATAGTCCAGGTACAACCAGGGGCTGCTAAAACACGTGAATATGAGTGATACTCGTAAAAGAAGCAGCATTTGAGTGCAATTTAAGGAAATTGGAAATAGCAGAGCAGAGTGCCATCATTGCAAATTGAAAATTACAGTGAGAGCAGGTTCCACCACAAACCTGCACCGACATATAAGAACTGCCCATCACTTGGTGCAGTTGGAGGAGAGAGGCCAAGCTAGGTCTCCGTCTAATGACCCTGGTGAGTCTGGTCCCGAACAAACAACTGTTGTGGCATACCCCGCCCCCCCCAAAACTGCAACTATAACCCGTCCTACTGGAACACAAAGGAAAAATAAGTCAGTGTGTTTGTTTGTCCTGTGTTCCATTAAAAGTTTATTTAAAATGTTAAACAAAAGTAAGATTTTTTTTAACAGGACAAAATAAAGCAATTATAAACTTTATCATAAGAAGAGGGCATCTCAGCACACAAACCATTCATTTTTGCTTATTTAGGCTAAAATATGAGGCTACAAATGATAACAAGTAAAGAGCCGAAAGAGCCGGCTCACTGAAAAGAGCCAAACTTCCCATCACTACATCAGAGAGACTGCTAGGGATAGGGTGAGATCCACTGTGGCGACCCCTAAGAGGGCAGCCAAGAGAATAAGAATTTACATTGTATTTACCCCAGTGTCATCTCTAGATTGTGTTTGCCTAACAGAAGTGAAACTAAGTCCACGCTTAGCACCCGACCAGAAAATAATACACAAGATGTGCCCACTTGTACTAAATAAACCATATTTTGCTTGGGTCATAAGTATGGTCGTCTGTTATGGCCATTTTAGGTCAGTTAAATAGGTCAATGAATGAATAAATGAGCCATATAATTTGAGATTAAACCTATTAGGAGAAAAAATATAGTCTCCACCATAAAGACAAAAAGTGCAAGAAGAAATCTGAAGTGAGCTCAGATTTACATCATAGTGAAACATAAACAAAACAAGCATAATATAATAAAATAGATAAAACAGATAAAATGAAACAAAGAATTACACACCTCACCACATTGCAGATGACCTGAGTGAATTAGTGGTGTTACAAGTATTGATCATTATGTTTAAATTCTTTTAAATTTTATTTATATAGCGCCAAATCACAACAGTCATCTCTAGGCACTTTATTGATACAATATTAAAGGGTAAAAATGATACTATATTAGAAAAAACCCACAATTACACAACTGCATATTAGCAAGCACTTGGCAACAGTGGAATGGAAAAACTCCCTTTTAACAGGAAGAAAACTCTGGCAGAACTAGGCTCGGGGAGGGGCAGCCATCTGCACCATTTAAAGATGAAATATCAATACTGTGTCAATAATACAATTTTGTAAATAATTCTGTCATTATTTTTTGTAGTTTTTTTTTTTTATCTCATATGTTGAAAGCCTTACAAGAAACGCTTTTCTTTTGAGTAGCTGAGAGTCCAAAAGCTTCTAATGAAGAAATGTGGTTTCTTTCTGTGGATGTAATGAGTTACGACTGTGCAGCCTCAGACACTGGAATTTAGAATATTTAAGTTTTTCTTCTTGTAAATAAAATATTAACTCAAATCATTTGCCTCCATTTTTAAACTCTACTGTGACCCTATTTATAATAATGGAAGGTAATTTGCATATCCTACCTCTAATTTTTTGAACAAGTACAGGACAGAGATGAGAAAAGTAGGCTATTCATATTATCCGTATATAAAAATACTGTCATAGATTAGTACTTAAATACATAGAGAGTAGCTAAACTACCCCAAAAAGACAAACTACATGTCCACTTAAGAAGCAGAAAACTAAATATATGGGTATGGAAATCGCCTAACTGTACCACTAGATGGGGTCAAAAGCTAAACAGAGGTAGCCCGGGTGGTGCAGCTGAATGTTTTTGTTGTAATTAAATTTGATCAGTTTCAGAAATTGAGCAGTTTGTTGGGCTGCAAACTGACAAAGGCAAATGAAGTGCTTGTGCAACCACAGATCACCAGTTGTGCCACTGATTAACTGTTTTCAAAAAGGGGTTAATACGTTAAATTTCCCGGGGGTGCAATATTTTGCCCGTTAGCCACAAACATGTAAACCCATATGCGCACCTCTCGGTTCGCTGCTGCGGCTGGAAATTAAACCAGAACTTGAGATTTCCAAGACACGAAAACAGGAAATAATATAACGGTGGCGAGCACGCGCACGGCGCCGCCGCCCAGGAGTGCTCGAACTGTGAGCGCAAACAGAAAAAAAAGTCCTCGACGCCATCTTGTTCTCAAACAACGATAACCGATTAAAGGAAAAGAAGCTACCGCTTCTCGGTCGCTGCTGGTAGTCCTTTTCCACACCGTGTACAAAGATACCTCGTCGCTTTGAGTCGATTATCGGGGTGTTTCTTCACACCACACACTTGAAGACTTAATTTGACATTGTTACCTAATGGCGCCTGGTCGTAGCTGCGCTCCGGTTGCGCCCCTCTCCCCTCGCAGCTCAGAGCCCGCCCACAAATACTAACTGCATGATGTCATCAGAAACCAACCATTTCTCAAAAATGACCATTTTTATCAGTTGCTTATGAACCACTGTTAATCCCCCACCTACTGTGCGCCACCGTCCTAACATAGGAGAGATTGGCTCGTCTTCGGACCGAAAACACGATGGTGGTGGGCACACACGACACATCCTCTCCAAAAGAAATTTTTTTTTAAAAAAGAAAACAGATAGGGACAGTTTAATCGCTGTACCCTCCATTCTAGCCGAACATTTCCATCTAGCAGCGGACGACGATTGCTAGACTTCTCTGCCTCCGTCCTCCCCCCGAGTTTTTATCAAACAAACCCGGCTGCCCGAACACCAGCCGTTGCAGCGGTCCTGCAGGAGGGCGCATGCGCGAGTGGATGCGGTTTAGGGTGGGGGAGGGTAGATAAATGGAAACGATGAGAACATCCTCTGTGAACATATGATGTCAAAGGGATTTCTACAGACATGTTTCTGGATAGGGGGGCCGTAACAGACTCACCGTAATGATAATAAAACCTGTGGAGGAAAATGCTAGAATATCTAGGTGTGTATTGGCGACCTTTACAGCTTACATCCAGTGATAATTAAATCAAAAAGGGCCGTTAACTGCAAAGTCTCCTTGGTGGTAATTGCAAACCATAAAACGGACACCCACTACTAAATACTAAATAAATTATAATTAACAAAAACTTAAATACGTCCACTCGTTTGATTCAGATTTTTGCAAATCGATAAATTCGACTGAAGTGAGTTTATGCGTCCTCCGAGCCTATTAAATCTATATTTACCAACTGAATTCTTAAAAGTTTATTAACCATATGGCTCTGAAAGGATTTTACTGCACTCCAAATGTTATTTGTACATAATTAAAATCTCAGTGTGCTGTGCTTCACAGGCCATTCATTCCTAATATCAATTTAATATAGAAAATATCTTGTGTAAGGGGTTACATAACAGCTTAGTTGCCTCCTACTGTGTTGGGATAGCGGATTTGGGTGCTCCTTTGCAGCCAGTGTCGGTGTGTAAAATAAAGGATTTTGTAGAAGCAGGCTATATATAGTTCTTTTTTTTTCCAAATAGTGATAAAAATGTAGATTGACCTACTCAGACGGACTGCTCAGCTGTGGAATTGTTGGTTTATTACAAACAAATATGAGACTAATGAACGGACTACTCAGTTGTTGCGTTGGGCGAGTATATATATATATATATATATATATATATATATATATATACACCAAAGAAAAGCAGACATATATACAAAGTTATTGCCACTGTAGTATTCGCATTTGATGTAAACTTCCTATCTGGGGTCCTTTTGAGGTAAAATGCCCATTAATAGGCTGCAGGTTCTCGCTCATTCTTATCCCGAGAGGAAGAGGCGGAAACAGGAGGGGGAAAGAGCAATTAGTTTAAACAAAACCTCCCGATAACAGCATTCCCACAGCTGACTTCACTTTCAAAACATGATCATAGAGATAGCACGGACATTATAAGAGCGCAAAGAGGCTATTTAAAAAAAGGCCACGCGCTCTCCTTTATGTAAAGCACCTATAATTTGCACTTTACAACGGAGCACTGTCCGTTTTAATTTGAAGGGCACCATCTAAATAGCGCAGGATACATTTAATCCGTAGCGTTCCCGACACAAACGGCAGCCCTCTTGAGGAATCGCGGTCGTGAACGAGCGCCGGGAACGGTCACGGTGCCCCTGTGAAATGGGGAGGGCAGCCCCGCAGTGTGTGGAGGCGGAGCTTGAATTTGGCGATCGAGAGGGAGGGAGGAAAGGAGAGGAGGCGGAGTCTCGGCAGTCCTGGCAGGGCCGCCATTTTTGCAAAGGGAAAAGAGACTGGTTTTGAGGGGATCTAATTTCTAAAAGTCTCCGTTGACTAAGGCACAGTTTTAGCGGTTCCGAATTGATTTTCTAGATACATTTGGGGTCCCCGCGTTAAAACAAGAAGCAAGGGATTCCATCCCCTCAGAAAAGGAGTCTTTAGAGGACACGTTGAAATACAAACATTTTAAACCTTGGCCAGGGATCCGCAGTGTGTGTGGACAGAAGTATTGTTTTGGTTGTGGAAGCTGTGTGGGAAAGCGACGGGGGTCTTACCCAGGTCCCCTTATTCGCTACTCAGATCCTCCAGAGTGGACATAAAACGGTAAGTAAACTGCATTAAGTGTGTGTTAGATCCGAAGTGGAAGGGGGTATTGTTGGCTTTTAGTTAGCTGGCCAGGCACATCATGCTGATGCTGGCTAACCGTAAATGTTGTACCAGCTCAGTTTAGCTTCTAAGTCGGGCTGCTCGACACCGTTAGGTTGTAAAGTGGCAAGTCTTTTTCCTTCATATTTACCATAATCATAATTTTAAAAAGGCCAAGTAAATGACGCAAGTGTCTGTGTGAGTATCAAGTTCGCAAGCCAACAAGAGCGCTTGCTAGCTAGCGCATGCTACTAGCTCAAATTAGCCTGACACCGACTACTCGCTGATAGTGAGGCAATACACGAGACGTCATACAAAGTTATCAGGTAAATATTATTTACAACTGATCACCTAGTTTAAAAGGGGGGGGGAAGCCATGACATCAGAAACATTAAGACAAATTAGTCCCACAGCTCTTCGCCCAGTCAACATTTAACGTTGCCAAACAAGAGCTGCCTATAAAATCTTTATAAACGACATTTTTACAAAGGTTTTTAGCACGTTGACAACGGGCAAGTGGAGCCAGGTGGCGAATCTCTTGTCTAGTTTGACACAGTGACACTGCGGGCCTTATTGCGCACACTTTCATCCCCTTTTTGTGTGTGTAAATAACGTGACCTCCGAATACAACCGCTTTATTCCCAATCAGCTAAACTACTGCACCTACTGCTTGTCAGCAGACACGCCAGTTCACTGAAAACAGTAAATTCCATTATTTATTTTTTTCTTCTTTTAGCTTGAATCCGTCGCGGTAGCGGCTTCTCCCATCTAGCTCATACACAACACGGGACATTTCCGTTCATGCGTTCAGAAAGCCCCGAAAGAAAATTGAACGTTTTTTTTTTTTAACATGCAGTTGAACCGATTTTATGAAGTTGTTCTTACGCAGTAATCTCACAGGCCTTTATAAATAAGTCGAGAGTATGTCCAGTGTGGAACGGAGAGAAACTGACGGCTCCTCTTTTGTTAACAATCTGACTTAGACGTGCATTTCGCGATGATCACTTAATTTAGATTCAGGGTGTATTGGGTTCAAATGCTGCAAAGCGTGGGGGAGGGGATGTTCCTTTTGGGCATCTCGCCCCATCTATTCCATCTCAACTGGCGAGTAAAGCTACGCAGAATTAAACATATTAAGCAAATTTGTCGTTTTCTCCTCACCTGGCACAACCGTGTGAATGCGCAATCGGCTTTGGTGGTGGTTTTTTTTTTTCCTTCTTAAAACGGATGTTGTCTCTGACAAGCAGCGTATTAATTCGTGTCGGCTAGCTTGTTATGCTAACTGTACGCCGTTTGTCGGTCGTTAAATTCCGAGGCTATTTTTGGCCTTTATTCACGGCACAGATTTAAAGATATTCTCCTTGCTTTCTGCTAACAAAAAGGCCTTGCTGCTCTCATGTAGCCTTCTAACATTACATTTCTAGAGGCCAGTGCTAGCAATTAGCTCGGTGGCCTCGCTTTCGACGAATTCACGCAAACCCCTATTGGTAACAACACAAAAATTGTACCGACAGAGTGATACTTAAGGTGGAGTGTGTGAGAGAGGCGATTGAATGCATTCTTGGGGGGCTTCTTCCCATGGCGAGGCTCCCTTGGCTACACGGTTGTCTCGCCGTCCTGAGAAAAAGCGCTATGAAAATGGCGACAGCGCCAGGGTGTTGTGGTAACATAATAGCAACGTTGTACCCTCCACACCCCTATCGACAGGGACTGACTGCAGCGCCGACGTACTCACTGAGGAGCAACTGCACAACACATGATTGAGATATATATATATATATATATATAGATATAGATAGATACATTTTTTTAAAAAAAAAAAAAGGCTTATAATAGCGTGAAAGAATCCAAATCATACACCAGAAACACTGCGCTTTTTTCCTTGTTGTAGTAAAAATTACTGGTGCTGTTTCCTGTCCACCAAAACGAGTTACATTGTAGCCCTGTAACATGCGTCACTACTTATGCTATTTGCTTGAGTTTTGATGCTGGGGCACTGTTGGTGTTATCACAGTAAATCGGACACCTATCGCTACTTTTATTTGACGTAGGAGCATCATCTTGGTGTACTTTTTAAGTTGCAAAACGGTGCACAAACGCAGCGATGTCAAAGTACATTAGACATTTCTTTTTTTGCCGCATCTCACCTGACAACCATAAACAATATTATGTAGTTTTTCCAGCACACTCGTGGGTTTCTTTTCCTCTTCATCCTCTTTTGTGTGACAGAAGTGCACCCAGCATTTTAAAGATGTGAATACGTTAGCTGTGATGGGTAGTAATGTAAATTTACATATATGCAGTGATTTTCCTGGCTCAGAAAAGAGTTGGTTTTTTTTGTTTGTTTGGTTTTTTTTTAGGGTGGTGGGGCTGCATGTTGTTAAGGCAGAGAGACTGTTACCTTGGCTGTGGATTTTCCTGTCACTGAGCTTAAGTAAATTAAACCCTACTGATTTTTTTTTTCTAATCACAGTCATAGTGATTCTCCTTTGTTAGGTACATATATAATGAGTTACAAGAGACAACTATGCTTTTGTGCTTTATGTTCAGATGAAATCAGTTTTATTAGATACCATAAAATGCTAGCTCTTGGTGTGGGGAGCTGAAATTTGTTGTCTCACATAGTACAATACTGTACAGTTGCACAGCACATCATGCCAAGTATTTAGTAATAAGAAAAAGATAACTTGCACCATGTCACAGAGCAGCCATACAGACTGAGTCAGTACACTCCCATATAACAGGGATATGTTTTAAATTAACTGTAATGCTAATGTGCTTCATGTAGCTTTCTTTTGTCATGTCTGACAAGGTAATTTTGTGGGTTAGTTTTCTGCCAGATTAAAAATGAAAATGTGGAGGGAAGTGAGTTGAAGCCAGTTTCCGGGATACAGTTTTGAGCTGAGGGCACAGCTGTCCTTTCCTCTACTTCACCCTGTGGGAAAAACTCACTTTGTTCAGCTCAAATGCCTCTTCATGACTCTTGCCAAGGAGTTTTTAAAAATTATTATTATTATTATTATTATTATTATGGTGTCTTTTACCCCTGATGATATTATGTTGTGTAAAGTAGAACGTCTTCCAAATCATTAAAAGCTTCAGGTCTTTCTCAATAATCCACCCACTGTAAACCAGAGCCATAGTATGTAGATTAAATAAAGGACTAATGCTAATGCTAACATTAGTATACCAAAGTATGAATCAAAACACAGTTGCAGGTTATAGTGAAAATATTTACATCACAACATAAGTTGAATCAACATTTAAATGAGCTCGCACCTTTCCAATTTTCTGATATACCCTGCTGCATTGGTTAGTGATGAAAGTCATAGCATTGGAAATGAGTTCAGTAGCAGTACATACCCACTGTAGTCATTCCTCAGAATAACATTGCGTCTTAGTGGATTTTTCAGTCGTGCATTGTTTTCCTTTTAGGGTGTTGTGGGCCAGATTGAGATGGTCAGGCTGTATTTTGCCTGTGTGTGCACTTTTTTATTGTTTTCAACCTTAATGCAGACTTATGTGTCAGGCCAGGAGGAATAATGCATCACACAAGCTCCCAAACCTCTGGGAGTATACTATCTGATGCTGTAATGAAGTTCATTTCCCTCAAAATAAGAATAAGTGTTAAAAGATTTTCTCTGTGGAGGTTTTTTTTTTTTTACTACTAGATGAATTAGAAGGCTCTATCATGGTTAATTAGTCTGTGGTACTTAATACACAAGATCCCAAGCCATCTTGCTCATCCCTATAAAGGAGCAGAGGCCTCTGTTCAAATACTCACCCCCCCCTTTTTTTTCCTTCTGTCTACAGAATATCGGACCAGGCAGTGTTAAATTCCCGATTGGCTGTGTGTGTGCCTGGTGGCCTTGTGCAGGAAAGCGTGTGTTTGTTTGCTGTGTTAACAGAGATGGAGAGGGGCGGCGAGGTGAGGTGCCAGTCTCCCTCTGCCATAGGGACAGGGCTCTGTGGCCGGGCTGCATGGACGCGTTGCAGTCTCAGGTGACGCACATTTCCTCTCACCCTGACCCCAAGGCAGACTCGTGCAATCAAAAAGCCAGAAACTGAGTGCAAAACTGTTTGATTTTTCAGCATGCTAAATGGAGAAGGAGACAATAAAGAAGGCAGACAAGTGCACAGAATGTCTGTTGGTGTATTGATGTATTGACAAGGTAGAAAGAAGAGCTCCTCTTGTTTTTGTGCCCTTCTCTTATCTCCAGATATTAATTTCCTGAAATAGAGACATCTCTGTGTAGTAACTATGTTGTGGGGCCAAGCTGTGTAGCTGCTCCCTGGTCTCCAGAGATCTCACATGTGTGGTGCCCAGACACCAGAGACAAAGCTGCCTGGCTCAGGAGCCCAGCGCAGTCACATGGTACCCCAGCTGGGAGGAGAAGCCAGAGCTCAGGTGACCTGTTTTTGTGCTGCTAGCTCGGCCGTAACAGATCCCTCTTTAAACTAGCAAGCTGCCTCCCTGACAGGTGGCTTTAGGGCCAGAGCTACAGAGGCTTCAGCCCCGCTACACTTCCCCAACCTTCTCCTGTTGCTACGCCTGTGTTACGATGGTATTCATGAGTTGCAGGATAAAGAGGGGCCGTGTCATCGACGTTGGTGATGTAACAGCACTGTGGTCAAAGCGTGAAATTGATCACCAAACACTGTTATAATGGGTCCTGAGTGGCTCTTACTGTTCTTTTTGCCCTGTAGATGTTGAGTAGCCTCTCCCCATTTTCTCTGCATGTACACACACACACACAGAGCTCACATGTTAGTTAGCTATGCAGTGCATTCTCCAAATGCTGTAATTAGGAAGCAGCTGCATATGTGCCTGCATGTCAGTCTCTAATCAGGATAGCTCTCCCAAGTCCAAGGGACAAAATAAATTCTGTTGGCCCTCACAGGCACAGTCACACTGATAGAGCAACCCCGTGTAAAAATAATGGCCAAATAATCTGAAAAAGTGATCTGTTCATGTTCACAGACACCTTCATTTTTTTCCGTGTCAGTCAGCATAACTTTGAAACTAATGTATTTTTACAGGAAGTATATTAAACTGGTGCTTTTTAAATTTTTTATTTATTTTTTTTTTAACCCAGATGACTAACAGAACCATTTGTAATGATGGTAATGTGTTACTTTGTGTAATGTGTAACTTTTATCTTTGATGTGAGCATTGAAAGCTTTCACTGCACCGCCACCAACCCCTCAGGCTTTCAAATGCTGACTTTTTCGCCCTTGAAAAGTGGAAAATATTCTTTTCATGTACACAGATATTAGCCTGGTCTATTTCATAAACTTACTAGTACACCAGTCTAATTTTCAGACGTTTATAGGGACTTGCCGTTGACCGTACGTAGCCATACATTATTGTGACTCTGGAAGCAGCAGTGAGAGGGAGATGGAGAGATTGTTCCCCAGGGGTTCTCCTGATCAGGACATTACTCAGACTACAGGAGGGCTGCCCCAGCTTTGCTGCCATACCGACTTAAACTCGCTGTTTGAACTGAGAACAGCAGACATTATGATACACTGGACCATTTATGTGCTGTTATTTGTCTTGGCCCTTATCAGAGAAATCTTTTACAGTCATGTTAAAAGTCTTAAAGTGGCAACGCATGTGGCAGATTACAAGACTGTTTTGAATGAGTCTTAAATGAGCATTTACCATGCTACTTACTGCTACAGTGCTGTCCCCTTTTAGGCAGTTATTTACTAGTTCTCAGTTAGGGCACCTGAATACAGCTGCATAAATGCCTCCTCCTCCTTGTCTGACATTTAAACAGACTGTTTCTAACAGTCTAATGAGGCTTTGGTCTGCACGCGCACCAATACATTTCCTATTGTGGCAACAAAAATTGCTTGTGAATGCTCACATCCATATCCTCTGCTGTATTGATGTATGACTTCACCTTCAGCGCTCGAGTGCAGAGGGAGTGCTGCTGGCATCCATGAGCGCACTGATTTATGAAGAAAAAGGCAGATCTAGTGTGTCCCCCGGTGGGTACCGAGAGGAAAAAAAATCCATCTGGGTCACGCTTCCTGTTACATGAGTGTATTTGTAGGGAGTTTGTTTTATCTGTGTTTCGAGCTGAGTCATTGCAGCCAGCTATGTGGATGGTGTGAAGTCACATCAGCTTGGCAGAGAGGGCCTTGGGATTCAGTTGGAATCCCTCATTTTGCTCAGGCTCCTCCCACTTAAGGAAAAACATGATCTGCTGAGACTTGGGTGTGAAAACGAGAATGAAAACGCTGTTGCACATAGAGCAGTGGTGATAAACTGAGGAGAGAGGAAAGCTGTTTTCCGTGGCAGCACCATTTGAATACAATGGCGATGGTATGGGTTTTCCCTTGCCGACTCGGTGCAGTTCTGTCTTAAAAGGATGGTTATTCCATACACACACAGTGACGTGACTGTGTCCCCTTGCTGAGGGAGGGAAGGAGTAGAAAGGAGAGACTGGGTTTACGCTCTGCGCTCCACTCCGCCACCCAGAGTCCACCTAGGTCGAGGCTGTGCAGCATCACTGTTAGACATACCCCATGTACACCTCCCCCACCCCTTGCCCTCTCAGCCTGTGGTAATTTTTTTGTAAAGCTCCCAGCAGGGTGAGCAAATCTATTCAGTGAGCACATTTGGAGAAATGAGACACCAAGAAAATGTAAACCACTTCCACGCTGTGGTTTCTTTTACTATTACCCACTTTTTTGGCATATTTCTTTTTTTTTTACGTTTGTCTGCTCACCCTCCCCTGTGCACGTTCCCCGCTTTCCCCACCCCGCTCTCCTCTCGTGTGTTTCCATAACAGCAGCGGATTTAGCCAAAGGTGGCTTTAAATGGTCTCTCCTGGCACTCTTGTAATTAGGAGCTGTGTCTGCGACACTCCCCTTTCCCTCAGCTCTGCGTTACTGTCTCAGGTTTATTTAGGAAGTGCACAGAGGAGAGAGAGAAATCCGCTTGGGCGGGGTGACTGGATGCAGGAAGGGAGGGTTAGGGGGGGTTGTTGTTTTTTTTTTGGTTTTTTTTCCCCCCTCTTTTGGCTGCGTTTCTCCAGGGTGATTGACAGCTCTTCTAGAGGAAGTAGGAGGAGCAAGCAGTGGCAGTCACAGTGAAGCTTGGATTTAGTGAGGAATGTTGCTGTACTGTACTTTTTTCTTTTTTTTTCCCTTCTTCTTCTTCCTGCCAACCTTTGTCAGTCTTTACTGTGTCTGGCTGCAGTACAGTTCACATATGTTTGCATGCTACTCTTAAAGCCTCCTTATAAAGGAATGTGTGAAAGGACAGTGCAAGGGATTATCTGTTTATGTGAGTGGAAGGGGGCTAAATGTGTGCATTCCTTAGTAGTGACAGCAGGATTCATTGGACCAAGTGGAGGCAAACATGGTGGACAAGGGAACAAATGGGCTGCTTCGGTGGGAAGCTGTTTTACCCATGCTAAAACATACTGGGCCTCTCAGAAAATACGGAGGGGGGGGTGGGGTGGGGTCTGTCATTTCAGTGTTTTTTTTTTGTTGTTGTTATTGTTTTTGGCAAACTGCCCTGTTCTTGTTGAAAGAAAGTGTTCTATTTACATCAGCTTCCATCATGAAATGCCCCTGCCTGTAATATAGTTGTCCTGTTTAACCCAGTCTCTGGACAAAGAATCAGAAGAGAATTTGAAAGGTGATCCCTGGACTTGGCCAACACAGAGACTCGTGGGGGTCTTCCTCCTTCTATTAATTAGGCTCGGAGCTGACAGCTGTCATGTCTGTGAGGCTCTCACCAGTCCTGCTGGTTCAAACAATGCTTTTGGGTGAATTAGTACTTGAAATTGTGCTCGTCATCACGGCTGTTGAGCCTGCTTTAAAAGGCTCCTGGTGTATGAGTGTCTCAGTGTGAAATATATGAGGGTTTTCTTAATAGAAGCTTTGAAGTTGGGGGTGTTGGGAAATAAAGGTTTTCTGGAAACGTGCTGCATGTGTGTAGACATGCAGTGCTTCGTGAGGGCACGCTCTTACCTCACAAAACCCCACAGGCATGCAGAGACAGGTTTTCTTGTGAGAGTGTGTTATTGCTTGCTAAATGTGTGAATGTGCAACATGTACCATAAACCTTCCCCCAAAAGACAACCTGAGCTGTGATCCGAGTCTTTGTTTGGGCCCCAGAGTGCATGAGCAGGCTGAAGGTGTGACCTCCAGCCTATTTTGTCTCAGCATCTGTCCCTCCCACTAATCCCGCTTATCAACAGAGCTCTGTATCAGGGGCAGCCACACTGACACACATGCTCCTGTCTGAATTCAGGTTGCATACAGATACATATTAATATTCCCATCGATGCCATTTCCAGTATAAAAATCCTTAGTCGAACCAACCAGCCTCCTGCTCTACATACATTGCCTGACATCTAAAATAGTTAATTATTAATTACCTCATCTTGGGGAGCCTTTTCCATGGGTGTTGCAAGAGTAAAACCTAAACTTTCCTGTCATGTAAACATGTTGATGTGCAAATACAGCACAGTTCTTAGTTATTTAAAACAGAGCACTCCTCTTCAGTCGAAAGGGGGAAAAAATGGCCTCTGTGTTGCGTTTTCCTCCCTCCTTTCATGGCGGTCGGCTGCTGTGTGTTCTCTTGCTCCCCTTTGTGGGAGCTTTCTTACAGTGCAGCCCTTCCTGCATGCCTGGCAGAGAGTGTGCAGAGGTCGCTTTAGCGCAGTTCACTCAGCAGCAACAGCAGCAGTGGTGGCGGCTCAGGCTTCACCTTACAGAAACATTCCCCTCTCGCTTTTCATCAGTCAATAACCTGAGCTTGGTAACCCTGTCAGTGGGGGGAAATTCCTGACAAACTCTTCCCTGTCACAGAACGTTATTGATCTGAAAGTGTGAATCATACATTTACATGTGCTGGAAATACCCCATTTTCACTATGAATTGTGATTTCAGGTTATCTAGAGCATGCAACTTTCCTATGTTTAAACCTGTCTTTGGTTTACTAACAAACTTTCTTTTTTTGTTCCCCTTCTATGTAGGCCTTGTGGATGCACTTAGATGTCTGCAATGAGTGCTGTGGCTGGCATGCCTCAGTGTTTTGGACTCCCTTTCTCTGGACTCAGTAGGACAAGAACTGATCAGCAGAGAACGTCATGAGCATAGTCATCCCAGTAGGGGTGGACACAGCAGACACCTCATACCTGGACATGGCTGCGGGCTCAGAGTGAGTAACACCAGGCCTCCACTGTGCACACATTTTTTTTATGCCCCCTCACTTCCTCTTATTCACTCTTGTGTACCATCTTTGGTTGTATTGTCTCACCAAAATGACATCCTCAGTTTTTCTGTCCTTCTCTCATCTCTCACCCCTCCTTGTTGTCATAGATGGTTTTATTTGATGTAGCATGTCCATCCCTGTCTCCTCTTTATGTGCCTCAGCATGCCCTCCATAATGACTGAAGCTGCTCCAACATTTTTCTTGAGTCCACGCTTTCTTTCCAGACAGATCTCTTCTCGTGTATTTACAAAGCTACTGTTAATGGGAAAGGAATTTGCAGGAAGCTGGGCCCCTCTAGTGTGCACTCTAATGGACTGTTCAGTCTTGCCATTGATTCTTGTAGATGTTCTCATTGTTACGCTATTAACTACATCTACTGATGTGAATCTGCACTGTATGTGTGCAGTCTGTGTTTATAAAACTGACTGTGTGAAGTATACAGAGGCATCAAGTATGATTTTTTTTTTCTCGTCCTTCTCCCCTGATTCTTGTCTAATGCTGTAAGCTTGATGTTTGCACATGTGTGCGCTGCATTCAGTCAGTGAAGCAGAAATGGTGCATGGAGCCATGGCAACAAGCTTCCTATCGCCCCTCCTCTTGGTTTCCTTACAGTCTTGTCAAGGACACTGCCGCGGCGTTTTCTGGTCAAATAAATGAAGCAAGAGGTTCGCGTACGACTAAAGAATAACACACGTCATCTGCTTATGCAGGGGATCCTGTCTCTTTAAAAAAGAGGGAGAGCCCTCCCTCCCTGCTGCCACCGCCTTCATCAGAGCTGTTGCCCAGACAGCATGTGTTGCCATGGTTTTTACCCCTCACTCCCCTCCCTTCCTCCTTCCTCTCTGCACTGCGCAGGGCCTGTTGCCATGGTCACTGCCCTGAGTGACAGGTGGTCCTTGCATACATATGCCCCCCCCCCAAAAAAGAAAAAAACAGCCAGCTAACTCCCCCCTCTCCCCCTCTGAGTGCTGCTGTCACCGGGGTACGAGTAAGCCCTTCGCCTTGACTCTCTCCCTTGTTCTTTGTCCGACTGTGCTCTGTGTCCAACTGCCTGCTGCAGATTTATTCAAAAGCAGATAACAAGCTTGAAAGGGGCTTCCACCTGCTGCTGCACAGGTCCTGTCTAGACTAGAGGGACAGAGCATAGCTGGACTCACACTGCTCTGTAGAGGGCTGTGACTCTGTCAGGAACATGGATGATATAAAAGATGGATGCAGGCACCATGATGTCAACCACTGGTTTCTGAAGCCCCGTTGTGGTCTCTCAAGCTGAGCATTTTTGCCGGACGTGACGAGGGGGGTGGCTCTGACAATGAAACTTCATGCTCATTGGCTAACGACTTGTGACTGATAAATCATTAGCCAATGAGTATAGTCTGGATAATCCTCCTTTCCTGTTCAGTTCAATATGATCTGAAACTAGCGACTGAGCCCATAAACTCATTAGGAACGTGTTTACTGAGGTCACAGAGTGGCATGCAAGGACTGTTTTTCTATACACTTACACTGGAAGTCTTTATGCAGTCACAGGAGTCGCCTCCTAGTGGCTGTACATTATTGCTTTATTTTACCCTACATCAGACTATAATGTATCAAGAGAACTCGCCGCTGAGACCATAAACTCATCAGGAAGGTGTTTGTCTAATGTTTTTGCAAACAAAGAAGTCACCCCCTGTTGACCATTAGAAAGAATGCAGGTTCAAAGCATTGGCTTCACTTTTCAGACCCGGAGGCTGTGCCACATGAGAGAGAGGGGTCCCTCACAAAATCCTAAATTGAAATCCATAAGAGAATTAGTGTAACTGAGTTGCTTTAAATCATGACCACCCAAATAAGTGCCCAGATGTGTTTCAAGATGGCTGCCAAGCGGCAAGACTTACTTCTGGAAGGACTTTGTCTACGTCCACATTTTATATTCAGCCTCTGCTACTCGCCAGAGAAACGGCATCACGTCTGTTTCCACGTCCTCCCTCCAGTCTGCAGCAGTGTCACCAGCTGTTGGCCAATGCAGAGTTTGTGTGTGTGTCCACGGTGACACACTCGGAGCCCAGCATGCGCATACACGCTGCTGACAGAATACGTAGTGTTGCCATGGCAGCAAGCGGGAGCTCTTCAGGAGTGAAGGCGTTGCCAGTGGCGTTTCGGGGGCTGCTCTCTTTCCTCTCCCTGCTGTTGAGCTCTCTCTCCTCTTCGCTGTGCTTGTCCACTCTGCCTCTTCACTCTCTCTCACCCTAGATGTTCACCTTCTAAATGACATCTTCCAGATGTCTTCACCCCACCACCACTTTTTTTTTTTTTTTTTTTAAACTCGTGGTGTTCTTTAGTTCTTTAGCTGCCACTTTTTTAAACTTTCAAATTCTGTCCTCAGTCCACCTTCTTTCATCTGTTCTTTTACATGACACAGGTTGTAGCTGATTATTAGACTGTATATCTGCAGCCCTCCTGCTATGTATGTGTGTACACTGCCTGTAATCCAGCGGTGTCAAACACGTTTTAGTTTGCAGGCAACATACAAGCCTAAAACTATTGCTTAAAAAAAGCCTTCAACTTTTTCCATTTCTTTTAGTTTAGAGATTTAGATTTAGAGACATTTAATAAATTCTTTATTTTAAAACTTAGGACATTTAACATTTTCCATGTTACAAAGAAATGCTGTTGTAGTAAATGTAATGGGAAAACCAGGGACTTTTCTGTTATTTAATTGAATACTAACAGAAGAAACACCCTTTTCTTGTTGTTTTAATGATTTAGGTATTGCTTACTTTGGTGTAGTACGGCATGCAACATAAAACTGACCATAACTCCTCTGACTTAGCAATTCTGGCTCTATTTTCTTTAAAAAGCAAAGGTCCAAAAGATAGTCTCTGCTTTGTTTCGGTTTTGCTCAGGAGTATAGAGACGAATAATACAAACCCACCAGCTATGCACACATATATATACACACAAAGATGCTTCCTTTCTTCCCACTAAACAGGCTGGCTCTCTTGTTTGTCACTGGCTCTTTTTTCCCCCAGACTAATTTACAACACCTGTCCTTCTTTCCACATACACGCCTACATCTCTGTATTATAAAGTGTAGACTTTGATCTGGTTAATCATTAATGGAAGAAAGTTTGAGCCCCCTGCACCCAGATATGTGTGTGTGTGTGTGTATGTATGTATATATATATATATATATAAATAATGTGTGTATATAATATATAAAAAAAAAATTATTCCTCTGTCTTTCTGCACACTTAATCTGTATGGCAGTTAATCTGTTGTGTATGCATACACACCGTTCTTACCCTGGGCCCGCCTCCATACCTCAGGCATACACTTTACGTTTTCACTTTGAGAGTGAATAGTTGAGTGGTAATACACACAGGAAGTGCTGCACAGTGCGCTTTTGGCATGCAAGAGGAGCAATAGGGCTGAGAAGGGCTCCCACAGGTACCGTATTGCCAACTTGTCTTTGGACTTGCTTTTTAAAGGGAACTTTAAGGGGTCTATTTATCTTCCTATTTAAGTACTTGTTCCAGCTATATAATTATTCTTTGTAGTTCTTAATTGTGTTGGCTGTTTTTAGTGTGCTTTTGTCCTGAGCGTGAGCTTGAAAATAGCGTGGCTATAGAGTCAGTCTCACATGGCCTGGTCAGAGTGCACATTGTGTTTGCTGTTAAAATAGCTCCATGTACATGAGGCAGTTCTATATGCTTAGTGAGCATCTTCATTGTATTTTGCCTGCATGGAATTATTTTTTTAGTCTGGAGAGAGCAGAGCAAAAGAACTTTTTGAGCCTCTGACCTTTTGAGCAGTTTTCTACACCGTGCTCTGTGAGGAGTCAGATCGAGTGTGTTTTCACATGACTGAACCATTCACTCGTGTGGATGCCTAGTTGAAACAAATAGCTGCTGCACTGTACCTTAAACAGTCCGTATCTCAAATCCATCTTGTTTTTCCTGTCTGTAACACTTGTATTTCCCTCTCTTCCTTTTTTTTTTTTTTCTTTCCCCTGTTTCATACCGGACCGTCTTGTCTCGTGTTATCCGTTTTGCCAGTTCCACTTCCCTCTTCCACTGAGCAACTGAAGAATAGATTAATCATGTCATAATAAGGGTGGGTTGTTCTTAAACGGTCAAACAGGCTCTCTCTCCCCAGTACTGAACGTGGTAGAAAAGTGGATCTACTGGTTTGGTAGGAATGAGCTTGTGAAAGTGTGTGTGTGTGTGTGTGTATGTATGTGTGTTTTTTTTGTGTGAGTGACAGGTAGCATGAGTTTTCTAATTATTGTCTGACTTGCAGATGTGGGTTCAGGGATAAAAATGTCTGTTATGGGTGGCTCTTGAGCCAGAGAAGCCTGGGTAAGGTGACATTACAGCAAGCACTGTCACCACCAGTAGCTACCCAGATGCAGACACATCCTTTTTACTTTTTTAAGGAAACTGTCCTTGAGTTACTCTGCTTTTCAGCCTTTAACACTTGGTCTTTGTGTTTCTGTCCTAAAGACCAGAGTCGGTGGAGGCCAGCCCTGTGGTGGTGGAAAAGTCGAGCTACCCACACCAGATTTACAGTAGCAGTTCTCACCATTCCCACAGTTACATAGGCCTGCCTTACGCTGTGAGTATACAGACACACACACACACATACTCGCCTTCCTCTCAACATCTTACAGCTAACCTGCAAACTTTGAGCTAGAGCTGGATTTTACTGGTATAAATGTTTCTCTCTGTTAAGCCGTTGGTGTTTTCCTCAGCTTTATCAAACGCACATGAATAATGAAAGCAGCAGCTGACAAAAAGAAATCAGACTAAAGAAAGGTGGTCATATTACATCGCAGATACGCCAGTGTTTGAGTGTAAAGGCAGAACAACTTGCCTGTCCCAGGATTTCAGAAACCCCAGAAATGTTGGCTGCTTTCTTATCCAGTCACCGTGCCATGGTGTTTGGGTATTAGGAAAAATGTAATTTCAGTCATTGAGTGAAATTGACTGTAATATTTTTGCTGATATCTAAAATAGTATATAGTGCTTTGTACATGTGCGGTAACTAATTTTTTCAATCACTAAATGATAATTAAGAATTCAGGAAATTGTGAAACAAAACTCAGTGCTGTCAAAACTTTGTTTTTTTGTTTGTTTTTTTCCTGGTCAACAGGATTTTGGACTGTCGCTCAGTAACATACAGTTTATTTGTATGAAAAGTAAAGAATAAATGCTTACATCTGAGGAGCTGTTACATATCTTGGCCGAAAAGGGGACTGAACAGTTATTAATTCATTAAAATAGTTTTTAATTCAATAAGTAGGCTGTTGGTTGTGCAGGGTAAGTTTACATGCATCATCTGACTAGTACATGTTCAATTTTTCCCTCAGGACCATAACTATGGGGCGCGTCCCCCACCTACGCCACCAGCCTCCCCTCCCCCCTCCATGTTGATCCGACAAGGAGAGGGGGGCTGTTTGTTCCAGGGGGCCAGGACGAAGCATCCAGGGGCACCACACTCAGCACCTCAGAGGATGGCAGCTACGGGGCTGACATCACCCGTTGCATCTGTGGCTTCACCCACGACGATGGCTACATGATCTGTTGTGACAAGTGCAGGTGAGACACAAGTAGTCACAAGCTTTGACTAGCATTGACTGGCCTCTTTTATCCAGCTACCTGTATTTGTTCTTTGTGTTTACCAGATCTTTTTGTGCCATCATATGCTTCGAGACAACAAAAAAGTGACTTGAAGGTTTATTAAAACCTCTTCTCAATGGTTCCTTTTAGCGCTTGGCAGCACATAGACTGCATGGGCATCGACAGACAGAACATTCCTGAGACCTACCTGTGTGAACGCTGCCAACCTCGACACCTTGATAGAGAAAGGGCCATCCTGCTGCAGACCCGGAAAAGAGAATGTTTATCTGGTAAGGAAGAAATACATTTATAAAGCTCCCAACAGTTCTGTTTAACAGGTAAGGTACATTCACGAAAAGAAATCCTAGAGAAAATAGGTTATTTTGAGAAGAGCGCAGGTATGAGGCATTAGAAGTCCCCTTTAAGAACCAACAGATAGATGTTTCAGTTCTGCTTTTACCGACTTCCTTGCTGCAGTAAATGGCCAACTCATTACTGAGCAAAGCAGGTTGTAGGCTGTGTCAGGGTGCAGCCTCCTCCCCCTGCAGGACAGCCAGATATAATCCTGCCTGAGACCAGGACATACTGACACCTGCAGGCCAAGCAGCAAATTGCAGTTTAATTTGTGCTGTAACCTGCTTCATCTTCCATTAATACGACATAGTTAGCTTTTGTTTTGCCTGCAGCAGGTGTAGCTTTTTATAGCTTTGTGTGTCACTTTCTTTGTTCACTGCATTCTCATAATAACTTGCTTGCTCATTCAGATGGGGACACCAGTGCTACAGAAAGTGGAGATGAGGTTCCGCTAGAGCTCTACTCCGCCTTCCAGCACACACCTACCACAATCACCCTCACCACTGGCCGTCTTGGCAATAAGCAGGCTGATAAAAAAGCGCAAAAAAAGCGGTGATAAAGATCCCCCAGCATCCTCTGCTCGAGCTAAGAAGGTCAATGTTAACTCATTCATTTACAATATAAATACTTTATAAACATATGATTGGAATGTTGATTAACCTTAAAGTTTACATTTCTTAAATTACCCCACAGGCTTTCCGTGAGGGGTCCAGAAAATCTTCTAGAGTAAAGGTAAACCTACAGAAGACTCACACATCACTATCTCTAGAGTACTTCTGTCAAAACTTGAGCCATGAGCAACATCTGTACTGTCTTTCTCAGGGTGCAGCTCCCGAACAGGAGCCAACTGAGCACCCGTCTCTGTGGGAGAACAAAATCAAGACGTGGATGGAGCGTTACGAGGAGGCCAGCAGCAATCAGTACACTGAGGACGTTCAGGTCCTGTTGCGTGTTAAAGAACAGGGCGACGGCAAGAGCCTGGCATACAACACACACCCAGCTTCTTTCAAACCCCCTGTAGAGGTACAAACATACACACTGAGTGAATCTCCACTGTTAACACAAATATGACAACACCCAAACATATTGCTTGTCTTCAGCATCTGCAGCAATAGTTTTCCCTGTCGGGGTTTTCACGTAATTTAATCAGAGTTTGTCCGCGATATTTGCTTATGTCAGGCGGTTTGTGTCTCCCAGAGTCAAGTTCAGAAGAACAAAAAGATCCTCAAGGCGGTGCGAGACTTGGCCCCAGACTCCCTCATCATTGAGTACAGGGGAAAGTTCATGCTTCGACAGCAGTTTGAAGCCAACGGATACTTCTTCAAGAGGTCAGGATGCTGGTCACTACTCAAAGGGGATTTCCCAATGCATTCGTGTCTTAATCTAAATTGAGTGCAGCTTCATTTTTAGTACAGGCCAACACATTAAGTCTTCAAGTAATGGCAGACTATGTGCGATGTTAAATTGTACTTTTATGTGAATTGATCCCATTCATACCCTGACCTTGCTTTTCTTTACAGGCCATACCCTTTTGTATTATTTTATTCAAAATTTGACGGACTGGAGATGTGTGTAGACGCTCGCAGCTTTGGAAACGAAGCACGTTTCATTCGCCGCTCCTGCACTCCTAATTCTGAAGTATGTAACACGCAAAAATATTGAACAACTTGCATCTTTTCAATGAACCAAACATAGCTCTTATGCATTGTTACAACTGTTAGTTTGCACTAATGCTTTGCTAAACTTCTCTCAGGTGCGGCACGTCATTGAGGATGGCATGTTACATTTATACATTTACTCATTGCGGCCAATCGCTAAGGGCACAGAGATCACAATTGGTTTTGATTTTGACTACGGCAGCTGGTAAGCTTTTAAGAAGTAAAACTGGCAAACATTTTTTCACAGGAGATCATTTCACTTTTACTCTTTTTTTTTTCTTCTTTTTTTTCTTTCCTCTTTCTGCTTTTCTGTCTCTTTCTTTCTTTCTTTCTACCTCTACTTTAAATTTTTGTAGTAAATACAAGGTGGACTGTGCCTGTGTGAAGGGGAACCAGGAGTGCCCGGTGCTGAAGCACAACCTAGAGCCCACAGAGAACCTGGGCTCTGGAGGCAGGCGCAGAGGGAGTCGGAAGGACAAGGATTCTGTACGGGACGACCAGGCCCAGAACCAGAACGTGGGTTTGGACGGCGAGGGGAAGGGCAAGAACATAGGCGATAGCAAACAGAGAAAACTCTCTCCTCTTCGCCTCTCCATCTCAAACAACCAGGCAAGATTACATTTTAATGAATGGTGCACAGATACACCTGTTGACACCCTTTAACACTTTACTGCTTTTAGATTCTTAGTTTTTTAGATTTGTTTTCTGTTAAAATACATTCACCCTTGTAGTCCATGCATGCCGTTTAGTTTGGTCTATGCATGTGTTTTCCATTGTTATTCTCTTTTGTTACTGTACATCCTCTCTATTTCCTTTTTTTTTTTTCCCCTCACCCCCATCGTCCCTTTATGCATCCACTTTTGTCCTGTCCCAGCTTTTTATATATATATATATATATATATATATATATATATATATATATATATATATATATATATATATATATATATATATATATATATATATATATATATATATATATATATATATATATTTATTTTTTAAAGATTGGATCTTACTGCACTTTTGTGCCACTGGTCTGGCAGAGATGTGCAGTGGTGTGTAATTATTTTCTTTGGTAACAAAACTCACATTTATCTATTCCAGAAATTATCAGTTCATTATTCAGAGAAATATTGTTTGAGGCTTGAAAATTTGGTTTAGAAACTGGTCCCATTTGAATTAGAAAAGACTGCCTCAGGCATTCAGAAATGCAAAAGCATGAGTAGATCTGTCCCAGTGAGACATAGGAGGTTTTAATATCACAGCCCTATGATGATACCCAATGGAGAGCACAGTATTCAAGCTGCTACACCATAAATTTAGTAAGCGGGTGCTAATTAAGTCATAACTTCCAAAAAGGCAACTTGGCAGTTGTGCACAGACCGACCACGTATCTACTTGTATCTTTTAAAAAGTTCTTCCTGAGCCTCTCCCTCACCTCCCCTCTCCTCCACTCTTACCTGTCTCCCTTTAGTCTGTAGCCAGACTGAATGATCAGCCATGATAAAGCGCCATACCCCGCTCTCCCCTCCTCTTACAGGATCCTGAGTTATTTGAGGATCTAGAAGACAAAACCTCCGTTAGCAATGAAGTAGAGATGGAGTCAGAGGAGCAGATTGCAGAGAGGAGGAGGAAGATGGTAAGTGTTCTGAGCTAGGGGCTACAGCTTCTCCCTCCCCCCGCCATGCTGCCACCTAGCAGAAAGAGCAAAAATAAAAATAAAACTGTCCCCTGGTGCTCTGGGTGTGGACTTAACTATTTGTCTGCTAAGGGCTTGGATAGGAGCAGCTGTCTACTATCTCTCCTCCATAAAATCAGCCTTCTTTTCACCATTCATCTACTGCTAGTGCTCACACTATTATCAGTGCCTCTGTTGATGTTTTGCTCAGTCCCGCTGTGCTTTCACCCTCCTTCAGCTTCGACTTTCCCCTTTTCTCATAGCAATGAGGCTTTGTGGTTGTCTGTCATTACATTTATTTTCCTCATTTGTTGCCTTTTTTTTTTTTCCTTCACCATGTGAGAAAACAAACAGGCCTGCAGTGCCACATACCTATTAACAACTTCATTAGTGTATTGTCTCTTTATGCACACTGAAACTATCCCCCAGTGTGTATTATAGTTTGAGTAGAGCTGTCCTCTCACCTTCATTGCAGCCATGAGATTGAAACGGCTTGTTACGGGTTCAGCCATTCTCTCTGCCAAACAGCCGTGTGTCCCCGAGAGATGGGATCAAACTCAAACACACACACACTGGAAATTACCCTGCAGTCAGCTTCATTTCACACGGTGGACCCACGGTGTAAAGTGCTGACTCATCTTTGGCTTACGTACAGTTCTGCTAATCGGCCAGAGAGATGGATGGATAGATAGATGGAGGGAGGGACTGCAGAGGGTAGATCCCTGTTGCCAGGGCTTTATTGACTCTGGGAGATTCAATAGGCTGCCTTCTATGGAACATGGCACGAGAGAGAGCCCTAGTACTCGAGCAAAGAAGCATAGATTCACACACTGATGGGTCGCAAGCATAGCAGATGTGTGTGGACATTTTAAGTCTGTACAGTAAGAAGGTGCAGCAGAGATGGTGGATGGTAGCAAAATATCTCACCTGCTGAAGCTCTTACTGAAACTCCTGTTGGTTGGGCAACCAGAGGATCCTGGTTTTATTGTGTTGTGTCCTCCTAACGAAATATTTGGCCTTGTAGTCTGTGATATTTTATGCTTTTTGTAGTGCATCACATTGTCTGTTCTGTCACCTGGGCACAGTGTGAGAATGTAAAACAACTGGTATTATGAGCTGCTCTTGTGTATATTTTTGTTGTTGGTTCTTTAGCTTAGCTCCTGTGACAGAATATACATAGAAGGGGAATGTTTAAAAACAACTCTTCACTGCCACGATTTGCTCTTCCTCTTCATGGGGACTCTGCTGTTGTTTCCTTTTACTATTTGAACCAAACTTCAACCGATCGATATTCTATCTACATACAGCATTGTTGCCATTGGGTGACCCGCTGTTGGCTTTCTGTAGGGCTGCATACGAACACATGGGATGAATTCCCATAATTCACAAGCAGTACCGTAAATCCCACTTTAAAGATCAAGATTAGTTATTAGAGCTGCCCTTCCGTGCTGCCTTTTTTAAAATTTATTTTTTTGAAAATACAATAGAACAACTTAAAATATATTTGACCACAAATGTCTTCATTCCATTTATTTATTTTTTCATGCATGTAGGTGTATTTATTTAGTTTTCTATAAAACTTAGTTCACAAATGGTACTTAGGAAATGGTGTGAAGATGTGGGTTATAGCAGGAGTCCCATTGTAAGAGGTCTTTTTAAATTTTTGGATATTGTTGACTTGTCTTTGGTAGCCAAAGCTCCGAAGGGCCACAAGTGGAAATGCATAACTGTGTAATCTACGACTATGGGTTTGGAATGACAGCCATGTTTTCCTCACTACTGTGAACAGTGTAAAGGCCCATCACATTCTGTTAGTGCATTCCTGAAGATGCTGTACAGTTGTGGACGTCCTATATAGTATTTTTGTATCTTACTGTGCCCTACAACTACACTGCCTGACATATTTCACCAGATGATTAGAGACCCTTTAGTCCAGTCGTGTCCATTGTTAGTGAAGCCTTGTTTAGGTGGGACATGTCTCTTCTAAACTGGGCTGTCTCTTTATTGAACATTCAGGCCAACCCAGCGGAGCAGTCCCATCTACCAGTCGGGGCGGCTTCAAGCTGGAGGGGACTGAAAATCAAGGAGGTAAACTTGACCCATACATGGCCAATCCCACCCATCTACCAACCTCCTAGTGGTGCCTGACTGACTTAAACGCGTATCTAACCGTCCTATGTTTACAGCAAATTTTAGCCTATGCTGAAGAAAAAAAAATTCAGAGGGGTGTTTTTGACTGATGGTGGAGGTAGCCATGGTTTCCTTATAAGGAGCTGTGGAAATTTATATCCATACAGGCTAAATTTATAATGCCTTGGTCTCCAATGTTTTCCTCTCACTCTACCACCCCTTTTTGCTCTTATTGTGAAAGTGAGGGGACACTTTTCCCACTTGGCTCTGCATATGCCACTTTGCACTCAGATAGAAATGCTTTTCGCTGCATAGCACACATTAACCTGTTGCACTGCTACCTCTGGGGTTCTACGGGGGAGTAGTTCTCCATGAACTAATGTGTGCACTCTCTCTTCATCTCCCTTGCCCCTCCTCCATGCCCCACATCTAACCCTCTGCAGACACGAGAGGAGAGGAAGATGGAGGCCATCCTGCAAGCCTTTGCCCGAATGGAGAAGAGAGAGAAACGACGGGAACAGGCGCTGGAGAGAATCGGCAGCATAAAGTCAGAGGTTGGGGGCCGCAGTGACATTAAGGAGGAGCCTCCTGCCACGCCAGAGACAGCAGACTCGCCAGCTGTCATGCAGGTCAGAGCACAGAAGCACAAAACTCCATTACGTTTATTTATATTTTAAAGGATGTTTGCAGAAATTCTTCTAAGGTCCTTAAACCAGCTTGGGCTCTACTATAAAGATGAAATGTGTGTTTTTGTTTGTAACCAACTATTGTCATAAGATTTTTGGTAGATTTATGTATTTAAATGTGATGTATCAGCATATTCAACTCTTAAATGTGTTTTTATAGCCACTCCTGGAGGTCAAAGAGGAGCCAGGACTAAAGCCAGCCAAAGTCAAAGGCACAAGGAACAGGAAAAGTTTCTCAAGAAACCGCACTCACATTGGGCAACAGCGGCGGCGAGCTCGCACCATCAGCACTTGTTCTGACCTGCCTCCCAGCTCTCCAGCTGAGTCTGTGGAGCCTCTGACCAATGAAGCCCCTGAAGGAGAGACACCCACTCTACCAGAGCCAGAGGCTATCACCTCACAAGCGCCGGACACCAGCCCTCCGCACAGCAGCTCACCTGCACCTGACAGAAACCGTACAGGAAGCAAAAACTTTAAAACAAAAAAGGTACAGGCACGTGTGTAATTTTGTATATGCAATATATTCCTATACTTAAAAAAAAAAAAAAATTCTGGAACCCTTCAGACATTTTATATCTTCTCAAACCCTTTTTCACAGCACTTTGTGAGTGAGTGGGTGGGTGAGAAACAGCAGGACCGTGGTGCAGTACGAACGCCAGAACCAGTTCCAGAGAGGCCACTGAGAATAAGCAGCGACCCTGAAGTGCTGGCCACGCAGCTCAACGCCCTGCCAGGCTTGGCCTGCTCTCCGCAGGTCTACAGCACACCTAAACACTATGTCCGCTTCTTATCCCCGTTCTTGGCAAACCGCAGCCCCACCACTCCTGGAGTCCCCACCGGAAGACGGCGCTCCCGAGAACTGCCCGAAACCCCACCAACTACTGGGTCCTGCAAGAAGGTACAGAGTCCTGCTTTTTAAGGCCTGAATTACGCTTCTGTGTCTGGTCTTTACAGGGCCTACATACATAACCACAAATCCCCTCTGAACCCTATGCAGTGACCTACAACATAACCTGATGTGCATCTCTCCAGAAATGTAACTACACGTCGGGTTGACACAGCTCGCAAGGATTGATTACCACGTACGGTTCAGAGGGGATTTCCAGTTACATACGTAGGCCTTGCAGAGACCTGATGCAAAAGTCTAAATCAGGTGTATATAATCCTGCATGTCTTTGATGCTCAGAGAAAAAGTTTGAACAACTAGATTTGCAAAATCTTTGTTTACATAACAAATTAAGTTTTCCCAAGCTGCCTCAGCCTTTGAATTTCTTCCATCCATTGTTAACTATTTATCTATGAATGCATCAGTTTCCAGTGAGATTAACTCATTTGAAGTTGCTCAGAATATTATCAAGGGACAAGGCTGTCACTGTATAGCCACTTTATTTAGAAATGTCCCTTTTCATAAGTTGCTGAATTTAGTCTTTTTTTTTTCTGCTTCTAGAAGCAAGACTTATCATTTAGCAGCTATCTTGATAATGCCTCTGGTTACTTATTTTGAAGCCCCTATCTAAATGAATAGGAAGAGAGTGATAACTTTAAATTCAGGTACATTAAAAAAAAATTTCAAGTACAAAATCAAGTATTGTTGCCCAAAATAATATTTAAGAAGCATCTCTTCTCCTTTTTACGCAACATCAGATTGCTCAATGAATACCAAGATCATTTAAGTTATGGATACAGTTCCTACATTTTTATTACAATACTGAGTAGATCTGCCTGCCACCTAATGGTTGAAACTGCTGTGAATGTCTGCAGTGCACTCATTCAGTGCAGCAGCATGATTGGCTCACATTTCTTTCCCTTTGGATTCAGAACCAGGGCAACATCTTTGCTGTTACTGAATTCTCCCATAGATTTCTATTCAAGTTTCTTTGAGCGTCCCATCTCGCGCGCTCGCTCTCTCATAACGACTCTGTTTTTACAGCGATGGTTGAAGCAAGCTCTAGAGGAGGAGGGCTCCACCAGCCCAGCCAGACGGCCAAGTCTCCTCATGCCCGGTGAAGGCCCTCTCAGCCCCTCCATTAATGGAGACTCAGACAGTCCCCTACCCTTTAATGGCACCTGCTCGCTACCAGGTAAGTCTTAGTTAAAACTGCTACATCTGATGCCACTTTTGCATGAAAGTGCATTAAACTTTTTAGTAAGTACACAATTTTCTTTATAATGATGGTAAAAGAAACCTCTCTTAATAACAGGAAATATTCAAGCCAACTTTGAATCATAAGTCACTCATTACTACCTATGAAATATAGCTGAACATACACTGTTTCACTTTTGCAGAGTTGCCCACTCCTTTGAAAAAGCGACGGTTGAGTCCTTTGGACGCCTGTATGTCTGAGAGCTCAACGCCCTACGGTTCCCCTTGTGCCACACCCACTCGGACAGACCAATTGGAGACTACAACAACACCTGTCTTAATGGCCACCCCTCCACGTCCCCGAACAGAGGAGCCAAGCACAGAGCCCTTGCCTAGCACCCTGACGTCGGCACTTAATGCCCTGCAGGAGGTAGAGTTGTGTTTATGGAAAAGCCCGTGAATTTTGCATGTTTGTTTACATGAGAAAGAAGTGGCTAAGTGTATTTGTGGTTACACAGAATGAATCTTCAGGGGAGAACTCACCAGAGGTCAACCGGAAACCCTGTGTGCAGGAGGTGAGATAATACCTCTAATATATTCAAATCTGGAAATGACTCTTATTTGTTTCTCTGTTTCAGTATTTTACTACTTGAAAATCTGGTGGTATTGCTGTAATATTGTATAGTAAACCCATAATTTGAAGCTGCAGCTACCTTTTTACATGCACCGCTAGTCCAAAACATAATGTTTAAGTCAGAGCTCTTAAGCAGATGTGTTCTTAGTGTTACAGCTTATCATTGTACGTGCTTTCTCATTAATTGTCATTTTCATCCCTTTCTTCTCACTCAGGCCGATCGTCCTCCCTCGTTGACCTCCTCTCCCTGCATCAGGGCTCCCAGTTCAGATGGACTCTCGTCAGAAGCCAAGGTGTCAGTTTCAGATAGTCTACAGCCTCCACCTGCTGAGGCGGTGGATTGTGGAGAGGACAGGCCCGATAGTGGGGTTGTAGAAGGCACTAGTGAAGCTCCTTTATCCACAGAAACATGTGCTTCCTCTTATCATGGCTGGATAAAAAGCCCGGAGAGGGGCCCGACTGGACCAGCTGGCCTGAACTTCTCTCCAGTCAACTCAAACTTAAGAGACCTCACCCCCTCCCACACCCTGGAGCCTCTGGCAGCCCCCTTTAGGCCTGAGGCCGCTGCAGGACCCTCAGGCAGGTACGGGGTCACTGGTTGGCTCCCAGCCCCCATTCAGCGAAGGCCAAGGGCAGCTCTTTTACCCCTGCTCTGAGGAGGGAAGCGCTCTCGGCTTCTCACGCTCGCTGAATGGGGATGGCGCCGGCGATGGAGGAGGCTCAGCACAGAACCCCCCACAGAAGAAAAAGGTGAGGGTATTGATCTGTAGAGAGAGAAAACAAGTAGTCTGAAAACATTAAATGGAGCTTAATAAGATTTTAAGTGTATTTTTTTTCCCCCAGATGTTTTAACACTCTGAAAAATAAATAGTACACATTTAGTTACTTATATAATCTGTAGACAGGGTACCAATACAATGTAAACAGATGTGTTTGAAGAGGTATGCTGTTTGACTCCAGAGGTATTGTTGCTTCCAAAGTTTGAATTAATACTCTTCAAATGCTGCCCTCTACTGGCTCAACTTGTTTTTTTCCCCATTACTTATTGTGGTTCTGCTGCTTCCAAAGGTTTCCCTGCTTGAATACCGCAAGCGTCAGCGCGAAGCCCGTCGCAGCGGCTCCAAGACTGAGTGCAGCTCTCCTGTTTCCACCGTGCCGCCTCTCGCTGTGGACGCCTTCTCCCTCTCTCTAGAGACCACCAGCGAGCCTCTTCTACCTCCTGCTTCCACAGCTCTCTGCAACACTCACCACTGCGGCTTTAAAAGAACCCCAGACAAACGAGGAGGCAGAGTCCACCAGCGAGAAGGAGGGAGGAGAGGGACAGTGGTATGTAATATCAAAGTATTGATTTTAATGTGTTAAATTGACAAATAATGATAAATGTATAAACAGGAAAATGAGCTCTGCATTCATGCTGTTAAATCTAGTGTATACAGAAATGTATCAAGTACATAAAGCCTTCTTACTGATGTTTTTCTTCAGGACGTCATCGACTTCTGTAGAGCAGGCCCGAGAGCGCAGCTACCACCGAGCGCTGCTGCTCAGCAAAGATAAAGACACAGGTGGGGGAAAAAAAACATGATCAAATCATTTATTATTTGGTCATGTCATGTTGGCCATGTTGTTCTTCCACTTCACTTCCCTGTGGTGATGCCCCTCATTACCAACACCCTGTACAGTTGCTCAGTTTGCCTGTTTCCAAAAATGTTCCACACTTTTATGCTGAGCCAGTATGGTGTTGAGATGGAGAGTCAAGCCCTCCGTGTTATGGCCCTAGGAGTACAAGGAGTTGGAACGATGGAGGTAGAGTTTCTTGCAATATGAAAGAAGCTGTTTTGAACCAAGTGAAGTAAATCCTGGAATATGAAGTATTTTGTTTTCTTATAAAACAGATCTGGATCTAACTTTTAAGAACCGGTTTCCCCTCATTGTTGGACTTGTATATTTAAGTTTGTCTTTTGGGCTGCTTGTGGTTTCGTTTTGTGTGTGTCCTGCAAACAGTCTCATGAATGCGCAAACCACCACAGCTGTCTGCATGGAGACATGTTCACATTTTTCATGTTCATTTGTTTTGTAATGCTGTTCTGTTTTTTTTTAGATGGTGAGACAGAAGGTGGAGATACACCTGCAATGCGAGAGTGTGCTTCTCCGAGCATCCAAAAGACCCCAACCCACACGGTGAGTTAATGTCAGGCCTTCATCGCCAGTTTTCAGTTTTCCAGATTCATTTGATAGGTTTGACTCATCTCAGCTTATCTTTGTTTCCCCATGTAGCCCTGCTCTCCCGGCCCTCTTGGCCAACCTTCTAGTCGGCCAACGAAGGAGGAAGATGGCGATGTTCAACCTCGGACTCCGAATCCAACCAGCCAGCCGCCAAGCAAGCCCACAGGACCCAAATCAGCCCCACTGACCCCCACAAAGCTGCACCCCACCCCGTTACCCTCCTCACCTGTCCACTACCCTGGATCCTCCCTCCTCCACTCACCAAAGCCTCAGGCTCAGGGTTCGCCCTACCGCAGCCAGAGGGCGCTGTTCTCGGCCCAGCCTCAGAATCAGCCCCAGCCTCAGACTGGCCCCACTACTTTCCCACAGTATAACACACAGAACACTCCGCCACCACCTCCCCCTCCACCGCCAGCACCGCCGGCCTCCACGACCTATTTTCCCAGCCAGAACCCCTCACCTGCCGGACCTTTCCCTGGGTTTAAACCTGCCGTCACGTCGCCCTATCCTCCAGGCTCTCAGTCCCTGATGCAGACTCTTCCCCACAGCGTGCACTATCAGAGCTCAGCAGCTCCTCCGCCGCCTCCTCCGCCTCCACACCCAATGCCTGGCCCCACTCTGTTACACGTCAACCTGCAGCCACCTACCATCCAGCAGCATCAACTTATGCTAACAACTGCACCTCCTCCGCCTCCTCCCCCACAGGGTCAGACCTCCCAACAACAGCAGCCGCCTCCCTCAGGAGGCACCCTTCTGTCACTTACCCCTCCTCCACCCCCTCCTCCGCCTCCCCCGGTCGCCTCTACCAGTGCCCCAATGCAACCCCACCACTATCAGAACTTAGGGGGGTTTCAACCAGCATTGATGCATCCTGGTGCTGCAGCAAACTCTTCTGTACCTCCATCCTCCTACCCCCCACCCCTTCAGCAGACTGGACTGCCTCCACCTCCCCCACCTCCTCCCCAACAGACTCAACAAGGCCAGGCTCAGGCCACTGCCTCCCAGATGCCTTCTGGGACTCGTGGAGCTCCTGCATCCTCGACCCCCTTTCATAGCTCGGGGTACCTGAGCACAGGGTGGCACTGACTGCGCTCCCTTTGTGCCGCCGGCGCCCAGCAGTCCCTGAGAACTCAGCCTGAGAGGGGCGTGTACCATACGCTGTAGATACATTTTCTATGTACCTGTACACATGGCCAGTGGAAAAAAACAGCTGATTGTGGGATAAAAGGGTACTTTTTAAGAAAAAAAAGGACAGAAAATTTTAGCAAAAAGGACGGTGAAATAATCTTCAAGACAGACTGTATAAAAATGAAGATGGACGATTCTCCCCGGTGCTCATAGCCCTTTTCTCTCTGGCCTCCATATTTGTTTTTATATTACCCTTCCTGTGATGGAGAGGAAGGCTCTTTGTTCTGTGTCTTGTTTGGACTCCCGTTGTAAGGCACTTTGTTTATCAATGGACATTCCAGCCTATATCCTTCCTCTTCCTTCTCCTCTTCTTCCTCCTTTGTCAGTTACACCTTTTACTTCCTCCTCCCACTCATCTGTTGTCACCTCTATACACCATTTATTTGTTTTAATCTAGTGGTTCATTATAGTGCAGAGAAAGCTCTTTTTGTATAGAGAAGGAAAAAAAGACAATTATTTTTTTTATTCCTCTGTCTAACAACAGATATCTGTTCACCGCTGCAGATTCAGAAAAGAGACCAGTTTCTGGGAACCTGCCTCACTGCCGCAGGAAGCCAAACTCGTTTGTTTGTGTCTGTGTATGTGTGTGTGTGTGTGTCTGCGCGCATTTCAGTGTGTATGGCTGCTTAAAGGAGCAAAGTGTGTGTGTGTGTGTGTGTGTGAGAGAGTGTGTGAGATTTCATGTAAAAACGAGTGTCTTCTGAGGTAGGCTGGGTGGTCTTGCCCACAGGTAGGATGTTAGCGGTTTATTTTTGAATATCAATGGTTATTTGTAGAAAGTGTAATTTAATGTATAGGTGGTTACTCCAGCTTTCACCAGAACAGGTTGTAAATATTTGCTTTTTTTTTCTTTCTTTTTTATGCTTGTACAATTTGCTCCATCCTTTTTTTCTTTTTTTTTCGTTCTCTTGAAATATGGTTGTAAATACGAATGCTCTTCTTGGCAAAGCTGAATGTTTATGTGACTGTAGCATTATTTTTATTTTATTTTAACCCCCTCTTCCCTCCCATTCTCGACTATTCAATTTTTTTTTTTTTTTTTTTTTAAATCATTTGTGTGTGTGAGTGTATGTTTGTGTGGAGGGGAGAGACTCACAGACACTGCACTGGTTGGCTATTTTCATGGTTCATTATAATAAATCACTGTAATGACAGTTTTACACCACTTGTCGTGACATTTGTCTGCGGGGAACATTTGTGCCGTCGTCTCTGCTGCCAGCTTCTTTGACAAATATCCGCTCAGGTCTCTGCCTTAAGGAGAGAAGATGGAAATCATCCAAAGACAGCAGAAGACTGAGGCTGAGCGTTTCCTGTGGGAAGAATTAAGACTTCTGTCCACCTACAGCACATTTTAATCAATGTCCAGATCACTGTTACAAGTTAAACATTGGAACGTACTAGGAAATCATCAAAGGGGGACTTGCACATCTATATATCTGTCACTGAGAACATGAGGAATAAAGATTGGTTATAATAATGAGGGGACTTGATGGGAGGGGGTTAGAAGTGTGCAGATGTTTCTCCAAAAATGTCAGTGTTCTTATAAATTAATTTGAATTAATCATCTTTGGAAAGTTTAATTGCACAGATAGGCTGAGGGTACAGTAAATTAAAAGGAATATGAACAAAGGCATGTAAAAAAAAAAAAGCAGTAGGGACAATGTTAACTGAAAATCTGACTTGGAGCAGAATTAACACTATTATTAGGCACATATTTGAAGTCTTTAATTAGATCATTGTCAATGATAAAAATATATATATAAAATTTACTAAGCTGAGGTCACGATGGAGTGTACCATTTTAAAAATCCATACTATAACAAATACCATCCCAAAAAAAAAGACAAGATTACACACGCACATCATAAAAGACAACAATAAAAGCAATATATGACCATTCATAAATCTGTTTCTACAGTAAAGGGAGGGGGAGAGTGCGCATGGCTGTATGATAAAAGCTGTTCCTCAGCCTAGTCGTGCGGCAGTTCAAAACCCTGTAGCGCCTTCCCGAGGGCAGCAAGTCAAACAGATAACAAAAGGGGTGAATTCTGCCCCCAGTAATCCTACGGGCTCTGTTGTGACAGCGAGACCTGTAGATCATGTCCAGGGAAGGCAGGGGAGCCTATGGTTGTATGTGCTGTGTTGAGGACCCTCTGAAGAGCAGCCTTGTCTGTCACAGAACAGCACCAGGCCTGTACTACTGTATGTTAAAACACTCTATAGAACAACGATGGACTGAGTCTTTTTAGAGAGGTTGACCATTCTTACTGTCCAGAAGAACAGTCTCAGGTGGGCATTTTTCACCACAGCAGTGAAGTGTGCTGTCCATTTCAAATCCTCACAGATGTTAATGCCTGAGAATTTAAAACTAGGCACCCTCTCAACCTTTGCTTCTCCAATTAAAAGCAGTAGGTGATCCCCGTGTTTCTGACTAAAGTCTATTGATAATTCTTTTGATTTTTTTTTTAATGTTTAGCAACAGGTTTTTGACTGCACACCACTCTGTTAAACTGCAGATCTCCTCTCTATATACAGACTCATCAGTGATGAGTCCTATGCCTGTTGTGTTGTCTTTTTAATTCAATCGTGGTGTAAACTGAGTATTTAATTGGTTAGAAAAAAAAGACCATGTAAAGATCTTGTTTAGAGCTTAAAGTGGTCCTTGCACTCTGTTCCAGCTCCATATTTTTATACTAAGGCTCTACTAGAGTAGCTGTGTTTGATTCACAGTTAAAAAATAATCCTTATTTATCTTATAGTAGGACTCAGTGTAGCCCATTGCTCTGAAACGAGCAGTTTTGGTTCCTCTCCCTATCAGCAAACTTTCTTCTGATTGGCTGCTCCTTGCAAATAAAAGGTTTGGAGCAGCAGATGGGAGGGGCTTTTCCCTGAGATGACCATATTAGGGCTATCTGCTCTTAATGACATTGTAAGGGTCCAAGAGTAGAAAAAACTCCCTGAAACTGAACATTTATGGCAGCCTAAAGCCTGAGGTATTACTTATGTTAACCCTCTACCATTGTAGCAGCATATATATGACTGAAAATGAGGGCTTCAAAGAAGGGCTAATAGGCATTTCTTTACTCACATGATGTTAGTGAGTGGAGATGGCTTTGTCCTCCATGCAGTAAATGTTTATTCACCTCAAAGTACAGTTCAGAATAAGAGAGTCTGACCCAAATGAGACCACATGAAGCTGAGTTTGAGATGTCATGTAAAGGTCACCATATAGAGATACACCCTTCTGATTTAGAACACAATGTAGCCTTACTCTGAAGTCATCCTGCCCTTGTAGCATTTCCAATAATAGCAACATCATCTATATTCATCCATCCATCCAATTTTTGCCTAGAGTGCATAACGAGCATTACAGCCTCATGAGGCGCTACAGTGATTAGACTTTGGTCTCTGGTTGAAACAAAATTGCTAATAATGACGCATAACTTCATCTAACAAAGAGACTAATCTTCCCTCTAAGAGGTGTACAGCACCCTGAAGGCTGTTAGGATTCATGTGAGCAGATGGCCTTGCACGTCTTGATTTTAATCAAGGAGCCTGTGTGCATGCCAAAGATTATATTTCCCCCTTAATGATTATGATGCTGCCTCTGCCCTTGATAGTATTTTAGAAGTGAGTGTGACAACTGACGCTCACATGTGAGTTTTCTGTATATTTAGATCTCACCTCCAAGTCTGACACGTGTCACAAAAAGAGAGAAGATAAAGATGAGTGCAAATAAAGCGCAAGTTCAAATAATCACGTTCTGTACCTTTGTACTACTTTGTGAAACTTTAAGATATCTGAACAATTATCCATCCCTCCATCCAGCCAGCCATCCCAGACTTCCCTCTCCCCAGCCACCACCTCCTTGTCATCTGGTTGAATACCGAACCATTCCCAGGCCAGCCGAGAGACGTAGTCTTTCCAGTGTGTCCTGGGTCTGCCATGGAGCCTGCCAGAACACCTCAGCCGGCTCCTTTCAATGTGGAGGAGTAGCGGCTCTACTCTGAGTCCCTACCAAATGACTGAGCTCCTCACCCTATCTCTAAGGGAGAGGCCAGCCACCCTTCGGAGGAAGCTCATTTCCTTGCTGCTTGTATCCGCGATCTTGTTCTTTCGGTCATTACTCAGAGCATGTAATCATAGGTGAAGACAGGGACAGGGATGTAGATCGATTAACAGTTATCAAAAGCCAAAAATCACCTATTCTGAGTGCATTGGGTTAGGGGTACTTAGACCTCAGAGCCTGATCCTGGCTTTGCCAGAGGTCTCTTCCCATTAAAAGGGAGTTCTTTCTCTCCACCGTCACCAAGAGGTTTCTAGCTTGGGTTATGTGTTTAATATTGTAGAGTCCTTACCTTACATATAAAGCAATCTGAGATGACTTGTTGTGAGCTGGCGCTATATAAATAAGATGAGCACAGCTGAGTAAAGCAGAAATATCCAAATCACTCAAATATGAAGTATTTTCAGAAATCTACACCCTTTATGTGCTCTTTATTGTCTCATGGGTCATCCAAAGTCCAGGATTTCACAATTTGTAAAGTCCTCCCTTACAGTTTGGAAAACCCTGCTCTAAAGGATCACGGCGTGATATGGTATCAAAATTTGGTCTTATTTGAACTCAGAGGTCCAAGACAAAAGAATTCAGTACATTCATTTCATTATTTTTGGCAGAAGTAAATACAAACCTTTCTAAGAAAATGTGGTGTTTTGACTTTTTTTTAAAATTTTTTTTATCAAACATAATGTGCTGCACTGTTTTATCTGTAGTAGCTCTATCTTGAGAGAACCACACAGAAATATTTTAACCCTTCTGTTATTGTCATCATTATTATTATTATTTCAAAAGTACTATCTGGACTTTTGGGGTGAGGAATGTTGATTTGATGTCCTTGAATAGCAAGACAAACATTCAGGACATCCACCAGCTTGCTGTGGTAACAGTGACTAACAGGAATGTTATTAAAGGGGGTTTGAAACTATCCTCTCTGTTCAGAAAGCTGCAGAAGAAATCATTTAACAGTAATAAGGCCAAAAGTTTTTTCTTTTTAAATATTGCATGTTTTATTTTGATAGTGATGTTACTAAATTTGTACCACCATGCAGTATTAGTATTAAATTAGACCTTTATAATATTTACTGTATTTCTAATAGTTTATAATATAGCTGACAACTTACAGTGTAAAATCCCAGCATTTACCTTCCATTTTTTCTGAGTTTAGTGTTTAACTTTCAAATTTCCCTAAAAATACCTACAAGTATGTGAAGTAGAAAAAAGCAGGCAACAGCTGCTGATTCTAAAGAAAAGCAGAAACAAACTATACTGTCAGTATTTTATAAGTAATGAGTACTTTTAGGGTATTTTAGGGGGAAATACACATAAATTATACACACAGCCTGAACTCGCTGAGGCAGCTTTCTTGCAGTTTCTTTAATAGACGCTCACTTCATAAGACCTGTTGCCACCCAGCGCCTTGCTTTTGTGCTTGAACGATTTGCAGCTTAGTGTAAAGAAAGGAAAAAAGCAGCCTGACCTCATGGTCAGGCACAAGGACTCTACTGAACATGAGTGGAAAAAGCAGCCAATGTCTAAGGAAAGACCCTCAGAAAGCCTGGTGAACTATTACCATTAAAAGACCATTTAAAAAAACCCTCAAGATAGTCTGGCTGCTTGGAAACAAAATATAAAGAAAATGAATGGTGGCTCAAGCATTCTCATTTCCTCTTAATTATCCCAAAAATACTTATTTCCTAAAAAAATACTTATGGTACAACTTGCATCTACTTTGATTCAAAAATAATCTGGGAGTACTCATCACTTAGAAATACTTAAATATAATTTGCTTTTTGTTTGCTTTAAAATCTTCAATTTAATTTTAGGGAATGAAAATTCCAACCAATATTTAGGAAAAAATGATATGAGGAAATTACACCACAAGCCATGGGCTGAATTATGATGTACTTCCTAATTTTACTGTATGAATAGGCTACCACCGAAATATTTAAACCTAAAATTACACCAGAAGAAAAATCTAGGGGGAACGAGACACACCAGCTGGGCATCGCTGTTAATTCTGTGTACCTACAGGTGTAATGTGAAATAGATAAAGCTCCACTTATTAATGGTGTTTTCTTGCTGAGGTTTGTGGGAGAAAATATAATAGGTGGAGCTTTCTTTCTTTAGAAGAGTTTTATTATGGCTTCAGCTTCACTCTGTGATCTGGAGTAAAGGCCAGTCGAGACATGCATGCAGCATCTCAAAGTGGGGAGTCAGGCTGCAGTGGAAAAGAAGTGCGCCTTGCTCAAGTGCAAAGCCTGTATTTTTATTCCAGAGAGAGAAAATCAGTAGTCTTGTTTTGGAAACACAGTAAGAATAAAGCATATTTGCTATGATATCACGTGAAGCCCTCTTTCGTATATGTACCATGTTTTCCAACCTTTGTTATGTATTTGATGACTGGTAAGTATGTTAATGACACCTGATTTGTTTAAAGACATCTTAGCAGGCTACACTATAGGTCATGGTCAGGTTAATGCAAGTTTAAATATTTGGGCGTTTGGGTTATTGTCCTGCTGGAACACCCAGTTCTGCTCAAGTTTCAACTGTCTAGCTGTTGATTTGAGGTGAAGTTGAAGAATTTGGAGGTAGCTCTCCTTCTTCATTATTCCATCCACTTTGTACGGTGTACCAGTACCACTGGGAGAAAAAAACAACCCCAGAGTGTGATGCTACCACCACCATGCTTGACAGCTGGTGCAGTGTTCTTGGGTTTGAGAGCCTCACCTTTACTCCTCCAACATACCTTTGCCATGTGGGCAGCTGCAAATTTCAGTCGAGCTTGAAGGTGTAGATTTTGGAGCAGGGGTTTCTTGGTCGGCACCCTCTCAGTCCAAACGCTGGTGTTGTAGCAGTTTCTAGTTCATGGCAGGCTTGAACCTTGGTGGTCCCTGAGTTATTCCTGGGTTGTTATCAATTTCCTCTCATCTGAGGCTGGCAGTTTGGGTCTTCTTCCAGACCTTGGCCAAGTGGTAGCACAGCCCTGTAAATTGTACTGATGTGAAACTGTTTGAACTGCTGATCATGGACTCTGTAGATGTTTTAAAAAAAAAGGCTCAATTAAGCTTCTGGAATGGTCTTCCCAAAGCTCTGACCTCAACCATATTGAAAATTTGTGGACTACATTTAAAAGCCAGGTCCATGCCAGGAATCTAACCAGAACTCTACCAATAAGTGGTCAAATATCCAGCCAGAATTATGCTCGAAGCTTGTTGATGGCTCCCAAAATCGTCTGATCGAGTTGAGACTTACAATTTAAGGGCATTAAACCGAATATTAGTGCAGGTGTAAGTATATATTTGAGCCTGTGCTGATTAGAGAAAAATCCAAAATAAATCCAACCAATTCTTCTCCAAAACCCAAGTATATAACCTTTTATGGTTTCTGTTCTTACCATTAACACATTTATTGTAAGTTAAACTCATATCTTCTCTTTCTTTTATAGTTGTGAGACGGTGAAGGATGACAGGAAAAAAGGTACACCAATACAAGACCTCTCCAGAAGTTTGAGTCCAGCACTTACTCTCTTTTAGTTCCCCACAATACTGCCAGATTACAAGATACTCTATGGCACATACTATTAATGGTACAATAAAATGACATTTCAAAATGCACAATTCAAAGTCAAGACAAAATACAGAGACATAATCAACATACGGCTATGCACAGATTATAGACTTTATGTAACTGATGTTTTCTCCGTTTTAGTACACTTATATTTTACTCTGTTTTTTCACAGTCCTCACCAGCAAAACCTCTAATTACTACCATTTGATTCTATCACATCAAACATTTAATTATCACAAAACAGCAGTGTCCTTCCTGCTCGCTTCTCCAGCCTGTCATTCTCTCTCCGCTCCCTCACATCTCTGAAAACAACGCTCTTGTTTAAATTAAAAGGTCAAACTGTGTCAAAGCTGGAGTCCTTTGCAGGGAGTTTGTTGACATGATAAAAAAAGAAGATCTGACAGCTTTGACCTCAAGTCTGTTAAGTCCTTATTTGTGTCGGTCAAAGACTGGTTAATGTGTTCTGATTTAATTCGATTCGAGCGGCCGCCACTCTGTGGTATTTGTCCAATCTGTGTCCTGGAGCTGATTTACCACGTCTTCCTTGCTTTGTGGTTTTTTTTTTTTATTTAATTCAATTTTTATTCAGCTGAACCTCTGGCAGCCACCTTTGCTTCCACATGGAGAACAGCTCAGGCATAATGATGCAGTAACCTACCAAGATGGGAAAAGTCTTTTAAAGTATTCATCCTGCAAAAATAAGCAGTTTGAGATGCAACTGAGGACTATTTTACAGAGGGAGCTTTCAGGGAGGACAAAAAGTCTCCGAGTCTTCAATATGAGGTTGGTTTGGCCTCTTCCAGACTTCCTCTTCTTCTTCTTTGATCGGTTGATCTTTGCATTCCAGCTCCAAGGGTGACCAGGAGAGGAAAGCTGGATCCTGAAGTGACTTTACATCTAGGTGGTAAGACCTGCAGGTATTGGGGAAAAATGATGTAGAATCATCAGAAGTTCATATAGTTTGGAAGCATGGATGATAAATACAAATCAGCTTTTTCCTCTGGTCTGCGTGTCAAGCAATCAAGCGATTTAAATCCAAGAGTATAAGCTATTTATTATACAAATGAACTTATGATTTTATGAGAAGACTGACTTATATGCTCATGAAGCACATGACGTGATAATGCAAAAGCTGCAGAAAATATTACTCTTAAGAAGACTGCCTTTCACTATGATTTTTACATGCAGCAATGGTTGGCAACTGCTCATAAGCACAACAATCAAACTTGGCTCTTCCTCATCCAATATAGAAGCAGTTGATAAGAAAGCTGGAGAGTAAATGATGGGAGGGATCATGGTTAGTAATTCACACTGGTTAGTTTCTAATGCAGAGCCATGTGGGAAGATTTAGTGTGAATGCAGCCAGCTCTATTATTGTCACAGTGTTGTGGGCTCTGCTTTACATGGTTTCATTTATGGTCTCAGACACTAGTTTCAAGCCCTTAATATAATGCTGTATATTGTTCATTTTGCATCGACGCTGCGTTGAGCATTCAGTGTCCCTCAGTTTCTCCGTTAGATCCACCCCTCGCTCGTGAAGATTTTTTCTGCATGTTCTTTTTTATCTTTACATACATACTTAAAGGTATTCAATTCAAGTCACTTTGACATGTAGAGTCCAATGTTACATGTGAAGTTTCAAAAGACTTCACAGACTTATTAAAAACAGGGGACAGAAAGACAAGTAAGAAAAGTGACTAACATGTTAAAACAAACAAATCCATTATTTCCAACTTTGTTTTCTTTCTCCATTTGCTCCTGTGACCTTATGTCCTCTGTAGTGGTCACAAAAAAGGGAAACTGACAGACACTTCTTTTCCTCAGTTCTCAGGAGGACGTCTCTCTCCAGTTCTCTCCATCTCCATTTTACAGATTTCTATGCATGTTTCATATTTTTTTTAAAGCAGAACCTGACATGATATTAGTAAAAAATGTACATCATCTCTGTATCAACCTAGATGACTAAATATGGCTTAAGTCACAGGTTAGTGCGGTTGAACAGTGGTATGATAAAATGCACCATCGCTCCGTGACCCCCTACTTGCCTGACAGTCTGAGAGTGTTGCCTCGGCATAATTGCTGATTGTCTGCACCTGACAAGGGGTGGATGAAAGGCATGCCTGAGGTTGGCTTGGAAAGGACTCGACTTATCAAACTCTGGTCTCGTTTTGCATTTTATGTTAAAAGTTGGTTCATGAGCTTCTACATAAAATGAAGACAGACAATATGAAGAAGAATAGAAATATGTTATTTTATTAGTCAAAGAAAAGAAAATAAGATACATAAAATAGATTTTTATAGACAAAAAAGGCTCCTAGCTCAAGGGATGAACCAGTGTTGTGTCTACACATACACAGACAACTTAGCCAAGAAATCACTAAGCATTCTCAGCCTAAAAATGACAGCCAGGAGAAGCCAGCCTCAGGCATGCCTTTATCCGCACCTTCTCAGGTGCAGACAATCAGCAGTTAAACCCAGGTAACACCCAAAGGTAAGTAGGGGTTGCAGAGGGGCGTAACGCCCGATTTAACGGATCTAAGATTGAGAGCTGGAACATAAAGTGCCAGCCTGTCACAAATGAAAGGCAAAAAATTATTTCAGATATCTAAAATTAAGTAAAGTGCATGGATATAGTTGTTTGTGGTAGTTGTAACTTTAAAAAAAAAAAATCAGAGCGCTACCTTTTATGAGCTGCAGTCACTTTAAATTTTAAAGCAGCCGATTGAGGAGATTGAGGTGTCTTAAAAGTTTAAAGGCACAGTCAGTAGGTGAACTGACTCATGAGCCGAGAGGGACCACAGTCAGAAAATAAAGCCAGTAAATTAACCCAGTAATACAGCAATACATCTGCTTTCTAATATTAGCCAAAAACACCCTAAGTGTATTGATTCATTTTATTACTCATGAATTTAGGTATTGATTTGTAAGAGAGTGGGTAAACGTTTTAAAAGTTTATATTCTCACTTTAATGGCTCTGAAAACCTTTATTTCACCCCAATCAGCAAATTAGGCTTTTAGGTTTTAATGGATTTAAGAAGGAAAAAAAGGGGGTGAGGGGGGATAAATGGTTTGTAATGGAAAAAGACATTATTTTTATTTGAATAGTTAGATTGCTCTTACACATTAAAATAATACAATTACCTGTGTGTGTTGCTGCTTTGGCACCAGCAGAAGTTATATGGCGTTATTACCGCTCTCTGTGGGGAGGAAACAGAAAGAGATGTGAATGGAAATTATAAAGAAGTTTCCATAACCAGCAGGTGGCAGTGTTGTATAACATTTCTGCCCCGCATGCAATTAGCCCACCCCTCATCTGATTTCCTGAGGTTTCAAACTTGGACAGGTGTCACAATCCATCCTCCTGAATGACGAGATAAGAAAAACATCCCATTTACACTTCATCTGCTGTTTGATGAATCCCCCATTTTCACTTTGGGGATTGTATTTCATCTACATCAGCCTCTCTCGCCCTTCTCTCTCTCATCCTCCTCCTCGCCTCATTATCCGTCTCTCTCTGTCTTGTCCTCCCTCTCTGGTCTCTCGGTTGATAATGGCCTCTTCCTCTCAGTCACTTTGCTTATATGAGCTAACGGGCAACTGTGTCCCGGCTGATAGGGTAGCTGTGATTCATTTAGACAGGCTGGCAGCAAGCTGTGTAAACAGCCATTAGTAATTCATGACTCTGTCCAGCATCCCCAGGCTTCAATTAACCCTTGCTATTGGTGCATTCTTCCTTTCAGTCGCCCCTCTTCTCTCTCTGCCCATCTCCGATTGCTTTTCATCTCCGTCCTCCTTCATCTGCATTCCTGTCTCCTTCCTGCCTCCTCGCAGTTTTAAATCATCCTCTTTGGGTCCGAGCGCGGTTGTCATTGCGCCCAGTCAAAGAAAGAAAAATCTCACTGGTAAAAGGAGCAAACAAAAGCAGCCGAGCAGGTGGTGTATAACATCCCGTCTGACTTATGCAAATTAAGAGCTCGTGCGTGTGAAATCATGCAAGCAAATAAGAGACATTTTCTTTATTTGAAGCTGGAATGTGGGGAAACATGATGTCTTTGATGTGTCGAGCTTTTACGGAAAGGCCAGTTAAGTAGAAAAACACTGCAAAAGAAGCGAGGACTGAAGTCACAGGTTTAATGTCTCCAGGCTTTACAAAACAAACTAAACGCTTTGGCTTCACCTGAGTCTTTGAATACTTATGAAATAAGCCAGAAGCAGAATAAAATCTTGGTGGGACCTGCTGCTCATTCAGACACTTAGTCCAGCAGTCAAATTGATTTTGTTTTTTAATAAGTTCAGTGACACCTCTTTTGTTTTGCTTTGAAAACAGCCTGGATCTCATTTCAGGTATAATTGCACTGCAGCTTTTGCTGTGCACCCAACTGCCCCCATTACAATAAAATGGGTTTGGAAAGTCATAAACAAATTTATTTATTTATTCTTTTAGAGATTGCATTTGAAATGGCACTATAAATCTGATGAAGAGTGGGTAATGATTTTCTCCAGGACTTAGATGTTCAAAAGGAAGACAACTTTGTCGATCTACTGGTATCTGCATTTATATGAAAAAGAGATGGTAGTAGATCGGGGCTTCGGGCCCCTCTACTGTGGAACCAGCTCCCAGTTTGGATTCAGGAGACAGACACCCTAATCTTAAGATTAGGCTTGAAAGGTTCCCTTTGGATCAAGCTTATAGTTAGGGCTGGATCATCCCTTAGTTACACAGGGTTACTAAGCTGCAGGGGGGTGGGGGGTTCCCATGATGCTCTGAGTATTTTTTTTCATTCACTCTGTGTTTATACAGCACTCTGCATTTAATAACTAGTTATTATTAATCTCTGGCTCTATTCTATGGTGTGTGCATATGTCTTCTTACTGTCTCCCAGCAGTTCTTCAGACATCAAACTGTCCTGGCGGTTTCCTAAGACAAAAGCAAGGAAGGAGAGGATGAGAGCGTCCAGGATGCCCATGATGGCCAGGATGTAGGCCCAGCGCACCGAGCAGGCTCCTAGTGTGTATTTGTCCGTCTGTTCGCCACACATCCGCTTCACCTCGTCGCTGTCCCAGCCATCTGGGTAGATCATGCAGCCCAGAATCAGACATGTACCTGGAGCAGGAGGAGACAGTAATTGGTGAGTGGTCTTAAATCTTTACAAAGAAGAACTCAGTCTTGGACTGGAGACGAAATTTAAACCTACAAAAACATTGGTGTGTATTAGTGCACGTTATTCAGTGTACAGGGGAGGGTTTTAAGCAAACATTTTAACCTTTAAGTACAGTTAATAAAATGCACTTCATGATTAAGGATATATTTTTAGAGGATGTAGATGTTGACCTTTAAGCTGGGAAATTCAACCAGGATATAATGCTTTGATTTTTGATTGTTCAAATTATGAATGTCTGCAATTAATGTAAAACAACAGAGCACACCACTTGATTCCCAATCAAGGCTGCTCAGAGGAAAACCTCAACAGACTCAGCTGAACTCCACAATTTGCGTCAAGGGGGAAAATAGCTGAACACAGACTGGAGCGATGCTGAGCTTTAGTAAATTTACAATAACTAACAGCTGCCCACCAGCCTGAGTCAGCTGTAACACTGCCGCAAGTCACTTCAGCTTTATGAGCGTCCACTTTTAAATTGCATATTTATTGCATGTTTATTAACAACCATTACGATTACTTTAAGTCACTGCTGCTAAAGGTGGATCTACAGGCTACTGAATCGTGGGTGTGCTAAGTTTTTCACAGGACTGCACAGAGTTCTAAACTAAATAAAAAATAAATAAAAGCAAGCCTGCATAGGTTAACGGTGTCAACAGTGTCCACAGATCATCCAGTGGAAGCAAGTCCCAGAATTTGGGGGCCATAACCTCAAAAGCACAATCTCCTTTTGACTTCAACCTGGACCAAAGAACCATCAGCAAGCATTGATCTGCTCCCCTCAGAGACCTAGTAGTTACGTATGGATGTAGTAGTTCAATAATACTGATAAGCTTCTGACCACAATGAGTGATCACCAAAATCTTAAACTGAACCATAGACTTTATGGGGAGCCGGTGTAAAGATGACAGAATCTATGTCACATTGGAGCTTTCGCAGGACCTGGTGAGAAGCCTCGCAGCAGGATTCTGGACCATCTGTGAGTGATCCAGGGATGATTTGCTCAGGCAAAGAAAGAATGAATTACAATAATTGAGACGTGAGGAAATAAAAGCACGTGTAATCATTTCCATTTCACACCGAGACACAACATATTTCATATTCCTCAGATGATAAAGGCAAGTTTGTACAAGACAGCCAACATGCTTATCAAACTGAACACCGGATCAAAAGTAACACACAGATGGGGGAACCGAAGATGAAATGGGTCCAAGAGTTTCAGCTACTCAGTTGTCAGGGGCACCAATAAGAACTTCAGTTGTTTTTTTTTTGTAACAGATAATTGGCTGCCATCCAGTTCTTTTATTTAACATTAATGGAGTCCAGAAGGACAGATAATTTGGCTGCATTCTGGCAAAGAGTATCCAGGCACATAGCTCACATTCTCTCCTCAGCCAGTATGAGCTTCAAGTCTGCCTGTTTAGGGTGGACAGAGCTACCGCTGAGCATTTTCCCCATCGCCATCTCTGTGTTAAGTAAGAGGTGAATCTGACTGTGAAACCGAAGACACCGCATGCTCACTGGCCAAAGGCTTGTGATTGACTGGATGAGACTTCTTTCTTATTGTTGTAATAATCCATCCATCCATTCCCAGCTGCCACAGAGCGAGAGTACAAAAATTACTCAAAGTTGTATTCAGATGTATTCAGTATTCAGTATGGCCTGAACCTAGCGATTGATCCCATTCATCCCATCAGGAAAGTGTTCCCTGAGGTCACAGATAATGCAGCTGAGGGCCGTTTTGGACTTCTATCAGCTGGAAACATTTTTGCAGTCGGCAGTGTTGCCCTCTGGTGGCCATTAAAAAGAATGCACTTCTATAGTGGCTTCGCTTTTCAGACCTGGAAGCTATCTCCATCTTTAATACAGTCTATGACTCCACCAGCCGGCAGTATAACTAAAGTCTGACCATCTCTGTGGCCATCCCACACACCCAGCGGTAATCACTGCCAGGGTAGCCAAGCACACACAGTTACATCAAGAAGATTTTCTTTTTCCAGCAGAACATTTTGTGTGAAAACATTTTGCGATTGTTCTCAAACATGTCATTTAAAATAAAATTCTCACGATTATTTTTAATCGACTGAGAGCTGAATAAAAAGGTTTAGAATATATGAGTCCTCGTGGTGTTTCTGCATGGCAGTGATGCCTTCATGATGATAGGACCGAGTGGCCAAAAAAAAAAAAGGGTTATTTGAATGGCCTACAGCGATTTGCTACTGAAAAAGGTTTCATTTCAAGTGCCATCACCTCTCATCAGGTTGATGGATGGGAGTTGTTCTCTCTGTTTGATGAGCCGAAGAAGAATTTACAGTGAATATTTATTCTCTTCTAAAAGGAAAAGTGTCAATGGCAGTGCAGAAATTTGGGGAAGGGGGCACAAAGACTCCAGCACCACGTGGTGAGTCGGTCTGCCTTCGTTAGCTTTCTGCTTGCACGGCTGATGTTGACACACTGAGCTGTTACAGAGCAGTCATCTAACAACACTTCTGCTTCCAGTGAGGAGAGGTTTTCACAATTGCATGCTTGCACTTGCAGTCAGTTGAGGCAGTGAAGTCATCAGTGAGGCTGTGAGGTCTGTAGTAATTGTGACACTGCTGCCAAAAAGTTAAGTCATAGGGTCAGGGAGGGCTTCTGTGTGTGCGTGCTCTGCTCATTTGTGTCAAAAGGAGAGTTGGTTTGGTCTCCTTGAAAAGGCGCTGATGTGAGTTTGTGTGGTTGTGTGTCCCTCTCTGGTGACTTGTCCAGGGTGTACCCCGCCTCTCGTCTTATAACAGCTGGGATAGTCTCCCTATGCTGGTTAAGAGGTTAGAAATGGGTGGACACTCTTTGAATATTACAAAGCTTCAGTGAAGATTTGGGACAGGCCAACAGAGATGATACAATCCTGTCAGTGCAGTTAGCAGTCTTGAGGTGAAAGACTACAGAAATAAAAATGAGTTAACTACCCGCCACAAAATCAAATGCCATAAACCAAATTAATAAACCAATACACCGGGTCACCTTTAGAGGGTAAACAACAAATTCAAGGACTGAAGAGCTCCTTTAAACCACATAAGTACAAACACACGCGCTCGTAACATGCTCATAGAGAAAACAAGTTACTGCTATTGAGTCATGGGCTGTATTTAGTTTTTCACAGGACTGCATAGACTCCTGTGAAACATACTGACAATGATTTAAAATAAATATTGCCACTGATTTTCTTTGGCGTACCTCAGGGCCAGATGCATCTCTCAGGGCCTGTGTCAGGTCTTTTTTTTATTTTATTTTACTTATTTCCTAAGTACATGACTTTTGGATACTGTTTGTATGCTGTACATAGTTTTCTGGGACCTTTTCTTTTGTCCTGCACTTGTCCAGTTTCCTCATTTATTATTTTTTTTAAAGAAAAGGTCAGGTACAAAGACAGGACTGAAAATGAGTGAAAAAGCCACCAATGTCCAAAGAAAAACTTTGAAAGACCTTCAGAGAGCCTGCGTAACTATTGCTCAAGAGCACTTTTAAAAAATTACAAGAAAGTCTGGCTCCTCGGAAGCAAAATATGAAGAAATGAGGGGTGGCTCAAGAGTTTTGAACAGCACCATATATTTTCCAAAAATGGATTCAGATTGTTGGGTCAGTTTTTGTTTTTCTTCAGTGCGGCTCCACATGTTTTCCTGTGATTTTGACAGATTGTTTCCTCTAATTTCTTTCAGCCTTTTTTTTTTTTTTGCCAACGTGCTTTTCTTTTGAGGTGTGCAAATTTCACATTTTGTTATCATTCTTAAATAGCGACTATAGGAAGCATTAAGAAGTGATCGCACACATGAGGAAAAAGAGTAAGGGGAAGAAAAGGATGATGCTGTCAAACAAAAGGCAGCACTGGCCTGGAAAAATACATTTTTAACAGGCCACATGTTTTTCTCTTTCCAGCTTTAAGGTAATGTGAGAGATATTGTTTATGATGTGAATGCATTATATCATTCACTGTCCCCACAAGTATAGAAGCCCAAATGTGTGCGAGTGTATGGATCAAGTTAGGACACTAACGTGAGATGCCAGTGGCTTAAGCTGATGGATAATCTCCGGAAATGTCAGTGATCCATGTCCCTCAATCCTCCTCCTCCTCCTCTTTCTTCACCATCTCAATGCAGTGAACATGATAATAAAAGCTGAGTAGTACAGTTAGCGAGACATGTAGTCCCTGCTTTGTCCTCCTCATTTTTGATACTCAGATATGAGTTACCAGCCCTCCTCCTCACAGCAGCAACAAGCTACCGTAATGGTAACCACTATTGATGTGAAAGCACTCTAATCTATATGTTATGCCTACATTTCCCAGGAGGCAGTGAAGGTATTGATTTCCCCGCTGCCGTCCCGAGTTTGGAGATCAATTTTCTCAGCGTCAGGGAATTAAAGCAGCGGTGTGTTGTTGGCAGTTCATATCCTTATATTATCTGTATTAGACACAGCACGAACACTGACACATGTTTGACAGAGTTCTGCCTTTTGCTGCAGGATGGTGATAAAGCCCTCATTATGCATTTTTCTTTAACGAGCTTCCACTCCTTTGGCGTCAGATCACATTTACTAATATTTTCCACACTCGGCTTGTGATCGTGTCAACACAGAGTTAAGCTAATCATCCAAACGGAGACAGGGAGACCGACACTGAGGATGTAAACTGTGAAATTCGCAAGAAAGCATTTAATGTTTTTTCTGCTGACAGTGAAAAACAGATTAGCACCAAGACGTGCGTGCAGGACATTTTTTTTAACATGTTCCGAGCTGCTGCTTGGTGTTTCCTTTTGCTTTTTCCAGCAGCATTTGTCATGATCCAGCAGAGAGGACTTGAATGCAAGACGTAGGAGCAAACAGAATGAACAACAAAAACTTTATTGGTTAATCAAAAAACAAAATATATAAAAATCCATAAGGAGTGTGAAACAAAAGCCAAATCCAAATAGGAACACAGGGAATACCAGAGGCTTTTCTATGTCCTCCTGCCTTTAAACCGGACATCAATCACAGCATGCCACACTGAAGACCTCAATTCCTAAAACACACCTGGAGGACAAAAGAGGCTCACTACAATCGAGGATGCACAGGTGTATCCTTTGCAGAAGGGTTTTTTACCTTCAGTGGGCTGAATGGAACCTTTTGCCAGACCACACGTTGGACTCATTTAAAACAGGGGTTTAAAATCTAAACATCCCCAAATTTTAAGCACTAGGAAGTCTTGACAACTGAAGTTTAAATGGGAGGATTAATGAAAGCCGTAGAATATATAATGTTGGGTAATTGAGCACAGCTGGGGACTAGAAGTCAAAATATCTTGATCCAACAGTTTTGCCATTCATTCCTAGTCTGTCATGTGCCCCTTCATGGTTATATGCTGACAGAAATCTGCCACAATACAGAGAATCTTTCTATACATTTTCTAGAAGTATATCCGTCCATTTCACTGATGGCTCCGAGGCCTCAGGTGTAACAGTGTTCATGGCTTTATTTTTTAATTGCACTCAAACAGTGAAGGACTGAATGTCCTAAACCACAAATTAAGAGAAATGAGAAAAGCGTCCGTTGTGTCTTCCTTGCCCACAAATCATTGGTGGAGAGGATGTTCAAAGTGAGAGATGAAAATGGAGAACAGGGAGCACAAACAGATGTGCTGACAAAGGGAAGGACGATAATACACGGGCGGGAACGGGGCACAGTTGGAGATAGTTAAGGCTGGGCAGACATTCACAGAGCAAGGAAGACAAACGAAAGGCAGTCGCCACAGTACAACAGGAAGTAGAAACGAGGGAGAGGAGGAAGGGCTGTGTAGTGTCAGTGTTACTTAGCAAGGTACCTAATTGAGTAACCCAGAACTATCTGCTCGGCAGCCATAATAAGAGCTGGTAAAATATTAAGGAAAAGTGGCTCATTGCTTCATTTATTATGTCCTTTAGCAGATGATACACTTGAACATCTTTTCTGAAAGGAAAGGACATATTTCCATCCCACAATTCATAGTGATGCACCATCCGAGCGCTCGTGAAATAAAACTGACAAAGTGGCAATCATGGAATTCCATCCATCCATCTGTTTACTTCCACTTATCCCAAATCAGGGTCATAGGTGGCCTACCTTCTGGCATGTTTTGAACTTTCAACAACAGGCTGTTAAAGTCGCACCTGAACTCTGAACATCACACTGTTAAAATCTGCTGGTTGAGGTGTTGTTATGCCTGAAGAACACAGATTCATATAAGCTCTATAAATCAAGATTAGAAGCTATATTAATTGATCAAAGTCTGTTTAAGGTTCACTTTGCATTAGTAACACCTGTCATATTCCCAGCCTTTGGGATAATCGTGAATTCATTTTTATTTCAGGTCAGCTGTAAGGAATGGATGGAGGGGATTTTACTTTGGTCACAGTAATCCTAAACAAAGAGGAGGAAAGTTACACTGGATCTTCTCTCCAATAGAAAAAAAAAAAACATTCCTGGTTCTTCCAGCATTCCAACATTTGTAACGAAGTGATATTTTTTTCTCTGGTGGTTCTTGTTTATATGACCTGCATGAAATAACAAGGTAAGAACACAAGATGTGCATTTTGTAGTCCATCTTCTGGACATTGTTTCAATATGCTGTTTTCCATTCAGGTCAAGGAAAAGCGATTAGGAAAAGGAGAAAGGATTTCATTTTTTGGTCCACTCCCAGGGAAACACCAAGGGCACCGGGAAACAAGAACACTGGAAATATAAGAATGGATAACAAAATCAAAACTGGAACCCAGGACTGTGACAGCATTTTGGTTTTTTCAATCTGAAGCAAAACAACAAACATAAAAAGCAAACCAAGAACACGATCGCTCCTTTCTATCCAAACACGGCGATCCGAGCACTTCCAAAACAAATCATCCTCAGAGGAAAGGCCCCAAACAAAATATCCAAAATCAGCCGTCAGCTCAAAAGAGCTTTCTGTAAAACTCTGCTTAGTTTTTCAATCATGAAGCTCTTTATGCAAACCGTACTTTAGGAAATAGTTACTAAGTTGACGACACTCTAAACTTTCACCATGTCCTCAATAGTACATTAGTGTTTACTTCCTTTTATTTATATCAGAGGATTTGGTACAGTGCACAGTCTCATGTGTAAACAACCTGCTCCTGTAGGCTTTCAGCTGTAATATTAATAGAATAAGATGAAGTGCATGCCATCTCAACGGCAAGCCTTAAATCTCCCACAGAGCAAAACACGGGAGATCAAAGAGACACCGGGTTTGTCTCTCATCTGAAAGCCTCAAGATGTGCTGTGTTGTTTCAGGCTTCAGCCTCCAGTAGCTGCAGGTTTGATGCCACAAAAGCCAATCCATATCTGAACTGAAGCCAAATATGCTGCGTTCAGTCTTTGCAAAAAAGTACAAAGGAAATGTAATGTATATTCTGCTTCACCTTGCTACCTGATCTCATTGTTATCCTTTCAGATGCTATACTAAATACTTTTTTCCCCTCTTGTTTGCAATCTAAGCTTCAGATGATTTGTAACTTCTATCTTCCACTGTTATCTCCAAAGCTGGAAAAGCTCTGACAAACATTGTTTTGTTTTTTTTATCTCCAAAACTGTCTGAAAAGAAGGCTGTTTCATTTTCAAAGAAATTGTTTTGTTTATAGGCTTGCAGACATGTTGTGTAGCTACAACAGTCCTGCAGATGGCATGCAGCTAAAACAGTAAAACATGCATCAACAACAGGGTCAGCCTCTTCATCTCCTGTTAGATAAAGTCCCCTCATCTCTGCCACAGAGGAAAAAGTAGCTGCCTGCACACAATTGCTGTCATGAATAATGAAAAATATTATGAAATCCTCCACCGAGAACTCGTGTCAGCTTAGTCTGAGTCTTCAAATGAGTGATGGTTTGAAACTGTGCAGACTAAAAGCTGACTGTGACATTTATATTGGCAGAAAGCAGCTGAATGATCCAGGTTTTTAAGGCTTCTAATGTTTGAGGTCAACTAAAAAAAATAAAAAAAATAAATAAAATAAAATCGAGGACGTCAGCTGTTCAGAAATGTTCAAATCAAGATTCTTAACTGAAGGCTTCATTCAGTATGGCAGCACTCACTGCTGGGGGATGAGGAGTAATGAGCTAAATTTCACACTGGACTCCTGAGAACAACTCTCCACTGTAGAGAGAAGATGAGGTTGATTACTCTCATGCCTCTCCGGTCACTCCAGAGACTTCATGTCTGTTTGGTCAAGACAGAATTAAAGATATTGAATTCCTAGACAGATTAATTTAGATTTTTTCATGCATATTTTAATGGTAATTTCATGTTTTACTGTGCTGGCTCTGTTGAAATCAACTGAAATAAAGCTGTATTAAGCCTGTGAAGCCTGGCACATCAAATGATAGGCAGATACCTTAGATACAACACTGCCAATAGAAATAAATCCTTCTCTCTATCAGGTGTAAATACTCACTCCTTCAGAGTGTTTGGGGACATTACCTAGAGGAAACTGATTTGACCTTAGTGTTGGAGATGCCTGATGATCTATCTACATTATATCACCAAAAGTATTCACTCACCCATCCAAATCATTGAATTTAGGTGTTCCAATCACTTCCATGGACACAGGAGTATAAAATCAAGCACCTAGGCATACAGCCTGCTTCTACAAGCATTTGTAAAAGAATGGGACGCTCTCAGGAGCTCAGTGAATTCCAGTGTGGTACTGTGATAGGATGCCTCCTGTGCAGTCCGGTTGTAAAATTTCCTTGCTAGTAAATATTCCACAGTCAAATGTTAGTGGTATTTTAAAAAAGTGGAAGTGATTGGGAATGACAGCAACTCAGCCAAAAAGTGGCAGGCCACATAAAATCACAGAGCAGGGTCAGCAGATGCTGAGGGGCATAGTGTGGAGAAGTCATCAATTTTCTGCAGAGTCAATTGGTACAGACCTCCAAACTTCTTGTGGCCTTCAGATTAGCTCAAGAACAGTGCATAGAGAGCTTTGTGGAATGGGCTTCCATGGCCGAGCAGCTGCATCCAAGCCTTACATCACCAAGTGCGATGCAAAGTGTTGAATGCAGAGGTGTAAAGCACGCCGCCACTGGTGGAGACGTGTTCTCTGGAGTGACAAATCACACTTCTCCATCTGCCATTCCAGTGGATGAGTCTGGGTTTGGTGATTGCCAGGAGAACAGTACTTGTTTGACTGCATTGTGCCAAATGTAAAGTTTGGTTGTGGGGTTGTTTTTCAGGAGTTGGGCTCGGCCCCTTAGTTCCAGTGAAAGGAACTCTTAATGCTTCAGCATACCAAACCACAAACAGTTTGGGGATGGCCCCTTCCTGTTCCAACATGACTGCGCGCCAGCGCACAAAGCAGGTCCATAAAGACATGACTGAGTGAGTTTGGTGTTGACTGGCCTGCACAGAGTCCTGACCTCAACCAGACAGACATTCTGGAAGAATGGTCAAAAATTCCCATAAACACTCTTAAACCTTGTGGAAAGCCTTTCCAGAGGAGTTGAAGCTGTTATAGCTGCAAAGGGTGGGCCGACATCATATTAAACCCTATGGATTAAAAATGGGACATCACTCAAGTTCATATGCATGTGAAGGCACAAAAGCAAATACTTTTGGCAATATAGTGTATAAATAGCCTTTTGTAATATTCAAATGGTCCTCTAAAATGTCTGAAGCAGCTGTGTGCAATAAATAATATAGTTAAATGGAGAATTGTCCTCACTCGACCCATTTTTTTTAACTTCTTGTTCTCTTTATACAGATGTATAATGATGTATAATTATCTCTGAGTGGCCATTAATTTAAGATATTGTTGCCAAAAAAGTAATAATTCTTAACCGAATTTTCATGGACAAAAATGCCCTTTTTTCACATAAAAGATGACTTTTGTCTAAAAATATAAATATCAGGTATTTATGGCTGAAGGATGGTCAAAATATATTATTTGCTTAATTTTTTTAACTGAGCAAAAGTTTCATTTCACCTAAAGAAATTAAAAAGATACACAATTTTTGTTTTAAATTCCCATCAAAATATTTCTTATGATAATATATTTATCTTATCACATTGATTTTATTTTAAATTACTTGGTTATCTCTTTTTTTTCACTGCTCTGTGTTGATTTTGGCATGTATTGTTTCTTAGTTGTTGCTCTTGTGGTTCTCTTACCCAATTCTGTATTAACCAAGATTTCTGTTATTTTAATTGGTATTGTTACTTTGCACAGTTGTATATAGAATATGTTTCACCAACAGCTTGATTTTATTATCATAATAATAAAAAAAAAAAACCCACAAAAAAACAGAAGATCTGTCAGCGGGAACACATTCAGTCTTCCCTCTCCGGCTCAGAGCTCTTTGTGTTTTATTTGTGTTTCCTAGACTTTCTAAAAGTGGAATGGGAGGCAGAGCCTTCAGCTATCAGACCCCTCTTCTGTGGAACCAGCTCCCAGTTTGGATTCAGGAAACAGAAACCCTCTCTACTTGATAAAGGTTGTAGTTAGGGCTAGCTCAGATGACCCTGAACCATCCTTTAGTTATGCTGCTATAGGTTCAAACTGCTGTGGGACTTCCCATTATGCACATAGCATTTCTTCTCCACCCCTCTCTTTCTACTTGTGTATCAATTATCTTAACCGTGCAATATAAATCTTCTTGAGGCAGTTGCTGGTGTAAATGGGAGCTATATAAAATATAATATATAATTTATAGACTTAAGACAATCAGTACATGTGATTTCTAAGAGAAAGCAACATCAATGTTCAAAGTGGACCTGTTATGGTCATTTCCATCTCCAGATTTGATTCACAGTTCAAAATAATCCTTATTTAATATACTGAGCCTTGGTGCACCTCCTCTGTTTCAAACAAGCGCTTTCCTCTTAAAGGTAACTTTGTTCTGATTGGATGACCCTCACAAACAGAAGGTTTGGACAGTGGCTGGGTGGAGCTTTGTGCTTGAGATGACCAAAGGGATGTCCAGTCTTTCTTACATCACTCTGAGTCAGTGGTAGAAAAAGCTATCTGAAGCCTCACAGGGATTATCTTTACAAAATTATTTGAAATTTTAGTTGTGTTTAATATGAGTATCCACCATTGTGACAGTGTATATATGACAAAAATAAGGAAAAACTGAGTAGTTCCACTTTAAACAACTACTAGCTTAAAATATTGCATTAAGCCATCCTGGCAGGTTTCACATGTGCGTACCTAACTTTTCATTTGGATGTGTGTGCTGCTGCTGTCACACTTGTGCAGGCTTGGGAGCTGTGAGCTGCAGAGAGATCAAAAAGGGCTACAGATTTCTCATCTCCCAAGGGTGCTCACTCATCATACCATTCCTGACTCTACACACCTCTGGCTGTGCTGAGGGAAGCTGATAATGAGAACAGGATGGTATGTAGTTCAACTCACTGTATGATATCTAATGTTGTTAGATTATTTTCCATATATTGACACTCAGTGGGAAATCATCTCTTCACATAGAGGTCAGAGGTTGTGAAGAAGCAAAAATTGCTGTTGAAAAGTTTCTCGAACATCAGTGATTACACACGCCCTTGAAGTCTCTGTAATGCTCCACATGCGCACACATCCTCAGCACAGTTCCTTTCTCCTTGAAGGCTTTCCAGCTGACAGCTGTTGGCAGCGACACCAGGACAATCAGAGGAGGAGGTGCCATAATCTAGACCTCAGTCCAATCACCACATAACACACACACACACACACACACACACACACACACACACACACACACACAATCGAGCCACTCATTACGGTGCATTTCATAGGGCCCAGCTGTAGCTGTCTGCTTCATGCGATTCGTGTACTTTTAAACATCACAGTTATCGAACGGGAATGTGCAGGTGTGTGTGTGTGTGCATACTGTGTGCATACTGTGTGCATACTGTGTGCAGTGTGCGTCAGCTTCAAGGTGGAGCATGGCAAATGATATTAATGGGAGATAATTGGGGCAGAAACTGGCAGATGCATGAAGGTATGAGGGAAAAACACCACCTCCTCCTGCTCCTCTCTCTCCACCCTATTGCCCTGAACCCTTGTGCTGTGCTGTGCTGTGCTCTCTCTGTGTGTGTGTGTGTGTGAGAAAGAGAGCTGAGAGATAAGGTGGAGGAAAGGGAGCATGATTTGCAACATGAATCCTGCTGAATACCCCCATCCTCATTAACACCTCTTGTATTAGGTTCACTGCTTCGCATGGCTTGTGTGTGCTATCGACCGCTTGCACGGCAGATTAATGAGCTGCTTAGAAGTCGCTGCACTTCCAGGTTTTATGTCTTACAGAATCACATACTGTGTGATACATTAGACTGGAAAATGGGATTTCATATGCAAAAAAGGTTAAATGTCAGCTAAAGCAACATTTGAACTGCAAACTCACACCTGTAACAGGTGATACTACAAATACTCCATGACCAACAAAAAACATTTGCAAGGAGCGAGCAAAACCCATGCACAGTGGAAGTCAGTAGTGTTAGTGGCTGCATGCTCAGCCCATAAAATCTATATGACTATCAGTCTTTTATGAACATTGGCATTAACTGCATACTTTGTTCAGCACGTCATCTGGATCATTAAAAGATGGAGCCAGAAGTGTAACTGCACTCATCATAATGCTCACAAAGCTTATATAGGGTGATCAGACTCCCCTCCCCAAAAAAACCTGAATGTGAGACAAAGTTTGATATGTTAGCAGTTCATATCCAACTTAAAGTTAAAAATAGAGACAATAGAGACAAAAACTGTATTTTCCAGTATGAACTGCCGCTTCGTTTTATTTCTGCTAGGTTCCATCATATTCATCAAAATCTGCTGTGCTTGTGACTTTTTGGTGACTTCTTTTATCTGATGGGCACAGTGTTAGACATGAATATAATAAAAAGGTTTCTTCGCATTCCCTGGTTTCTTCACATGCACTGGGTAAAAGGCAGACTTCAGAGAAGTGCACATCTCTTCAAATACTAATAAGTCAGTAAAATTACTGTGCAAAAGGAATGAGTCACCCCTATTTTCTTCAGGAAAGTCTTCAGGAAAAGTTCTCCAGGCTTCTTGAAGAACATTCAAAGCTCTTCTTTGGCTGCATTTTGTTCTGTTCTCTGTCCAGATGATCCCACACTGCTTCAGTAATGTTGAGGTCTGGGCTCTGGGGAGGGCAATCCATGACTGAGAGTTCACTATCCATGAATGTTTTCACTGCATTGGCAGTGTGTTCGGGACCAGTGTCACTCTGAAAAATGGAGCTGCTGCTGCGAATCAGATGCATGGTGGATCAAATCACATTATACAGAGCCAAGACTAGAAAGAACTATCTGAAGCTTTGTCTCTCAGATTACTTGTGTGTATGTCGATGTCCTTATCTGAATTTTTTTGTTTAATGAGTATCTACCATTGTAACAGGAGAGAAAATAATATAACATGATTATTTTAAAAAGTACAAATTTGATGTAGCCTCTTAACTGGCCACAGGAGGTATGTAGTTCATTTTATATGGCAGGCTAGACCTTCCCATTTTGATTGACACCTCATTCGGCCAATAATGTTAACCCGTTAACTGGCTGCACCAAAATCACCTGACAAAGCTACGTGACGCCCTCTGGTTATTATTGGTTCCGGAAAACCCATTTCTTAACATGAGCGGCCGAATGAGGTGTCAATCAAAATGGGAGGGTCTAGCCTGCCATATAAAAAGAACTACATACATGGACGTGGCCAGTTAAGAGGCTACGAAGTGGGTTTTCAGAGCCAATAATAACCAGAGGGTGTTATGTAGTTTTTCCAGGTGATTTTGGTGCTGCCAGTTAACAGGTTAATTTAGCAGCTTTAGATCACCAATTAATCTTTGGACAGCACAGGAAACAGAGGAAACCCATGCAGTCCCTTTGGCCCCAGCAGGCCAGGAATTCAAATCATAAATCTTATTGATATGAGGTGATAGTACTATTGAGTAAGAGCTTTTTACTCATCACTTTAAAAAGAATGTCTTTATATCTGTTCAAATTTAGCATCAAGGCTGCTTTTTTTTCTAAATGTAGATGACACTGATGATAAAACTCCATACAGGCTCATCCTCTGGAAATACAACTAATGCAGAAATATCAGATAACCAAATATAACTGAGTTTAATCTTATGAGAACTTTAACCAGTGCAGTCCTCACTGGGAGCTGTCCCCTTCCTGTGGTGCTGAAATCTCAACCAGGACAAGCATTGACAGCTGTTTCCAGCTCATCTGTTCTGCACTACACAGCCCGAAGATTTCTCTGATTCTGATCCTCACTGGGGTCACTCTCAGCATCTCTGTATGCATGCCAGCGCACAGGCTGAAACAGAAGACCATTTGCATACCCCCCCCCCCACACACACACCACCACCACCACCTTGATTGCTCGCCACCTCCTACAACAACCAGCACCATGCTGCTGTTGTTGTCACTGCCTGATGATGAGGAAAGAGCAAGGGAAAGAAAGGTGGGGAAGAAAAGCAAAAATAAAACACGAGTGAGATAGAGTGACAGCAACAGGGAAGTGGTTGATGTTCACAGCTCAAGCTTAAAATAACATTTGTATCTGTGTGGTGCTTGCAGAAGAGAGAAAGGTTAGTATAGACAGTTCACGATGACACGAAAACAATGGGGAAAGAAGATGAGATCATTAGGTAGCAGGACAGAAAATAAAAAGTAGATACTCATTTTCAGGTTTCGCGAAGTAAAGACCAGCGGGATACAACAGAAACAAGGGTTACAAGACTGGAATCCCAATGCACCTTATTTCAGACATGAAGGGAATGAAAGTAGCTGCTTAAAAATGCAGCACCAGACAGACAGAGCTACTCCATCAGAGAATGGCACAAAAACAGAGAATCCACACTTCAAAGGCAGACTTCACTTAAAGTGAGAAAGATCCCCCCAAATAATCCACTCTTTATTTTACTCACTGTAGGATCACCTCAACCATTACACTGACTTCATTCAATTTATGTAAAAGCAAAATAAAATTTTCCTCTGTGTCAACGAGAGGGTAATTTGGGACGGTCCCTTGAAAGGAGTATCCAATAACATTGATCATCTTTACAGTCTAATCATCTCTGAGTTGTGGGAGGTTTGTTACTGAGTTCAGGTTAATCAGGAATTTAATTATTCCTATTTGTGCTTCATTCATTCCAAGATAATCGACTGACAAATGCTGGATATATACATCTAGTCCAAACTGGCTTTGTCAAGGACAGTTGTGTGGCAGGCAGTAGCTGGACACAAAATGCAGCTCTCAGAAGATGTGGAATAAATCAGCTTTATTACTTAGCTCTTACAAAATACAAAGAAAAGCAGGTGCAAATAATCCAACAACTAGGAATCTTCTAGGAAAACATAATACAAGAGGGAACAAAGCCATGAGGGAAGAGGGAGACTAAGATGAGGGGACAAGCAAACAGGTGGGAAAACAGCTGAAACTTAACTACAGATGACGAGACAGGGGAAGTGGAACTGATCAAAGCACAAGAGACGAAAGGTCACTAAAATAAAACAGGAAATAACTAACACTGAGAGCAGGACTAAGCAGGACAAGCTTGACACAGAAACAGAAGAAAAACAGGGACCATGACAGGCTGCACAGGCTGTCTAGTTTATTAAGCTAAATTGAGTTGCATTAGTTTCTGAAAACCTTCAAATTGCACTTATTTTTATGAATCCTGTAAAAGCTTATTAAACATGAGCTTGATGGTTTTGTAGTACAAGATAATATGCTGAGAAATTGCAAAAGTAAAGCAGCATGTTGCAGGTGAAATGTCCCCATCAATTTATGATGCATGCAGAGGATGTGGAAATAAAAATAGAAGAGCAAACAATGTTTTTGCGTTGCTGCAGAGCCTGTCAGTTCTAGCACAGCAAAAAAAAAAAACCCTGAAACCAGACTTACATATTTCACTCTAGCACATTGCCTTGTTTGGATGCTTAACTTTGTCCCTGTGTTGGACATTCAAGACTGGGAACCCTGATAGAGCATCAAAATTCTTTATCCATCTCTTGTAAGCCATCCCAGTCAATAAAAGGGGGGGGAAGCAAAAAGAAAAGAAATAAAGCCAGTGTACGCCTAGTGTTGGTCTCAAGCCTGGATAAATGGGGAGGGTTGCATCAGGAAGGGCATCTGGTGTAAAATCTTCGCCATCAAACATGCAGATCATCAAGAATGTGATTTCCATATAGGCCCGGTTTGGACCTGCGTTAACAATGACTGCTTCTGGTACTGTTGGCCAAAGGAACGCCAGTAGAAACTGTGCTACTCTTGGCCGAAGACAAAGGAAGCGAAGAGCGGGGATAGGTTGAGAATGAAGCAGATTATCCACTGTGGTGAGCCCTGAAGGGAGCAGCCAACAGAAGAAGAAGAAGAGAAGAAGATTTTGAAGCCTCGATGTTAGTTTTTTGCAGTTATTTGGAATGTTTAGATACCATCACAACAAAAACCTCTCTCCAAATCTCAGTAAATGCAGCGCATCTCTCTGCTGCTGCCCAACCTGTCATGCCCTTTCATGGTTGCCATGCCATCCCTGGTAAATAATGTAATGTTTTGTAAACGACTCCAAGCCTCTAAGGGTGATGAAAACAAAGTCTCAGTTTTCAGAAGTCTGCGAGGATTATTTCAAGATACCCTTGCTATTAGGGCTGCACTGCCGAAACAAAGTTGCTTCTTCTTTTAGTCGTAATCTACATAGAAGTTATTATGATAATCCTCCTGGGTGGAGATATTGTTTTCCTCCTTCAGATACTCGCTCTAATGCTTGAGCCCCCTGCTGCCTTACAGCACACAAGAGACAGTTTCTGAAGTTGCATCCAAACACTGATGCCGCCTCACATTTTGTGGCGCCTCCTGTTTGAAGTCAGTTCTACTTGGAACAGTCTTCTCTTCTGAGTTTTAAAAATGAGCTGTAATCAAAGCTTCGTCTGATTTCTTTTGGAGCACTGAACATGTTTGGGAGTGAGAGGTCGCTCCCCGCGTCGCGGATCCAGTTGGTACTCGGATGAGCGAGATGCTGCATCGCCATGGAGACGAGCTGCCTGCTGTCGCCGCTCCAACTGATATGTGGATTTGTATGGACGGGTGTAAGGACTGCATCAACACCTCAGTGCTGTGGTGTGAATGCGACGCAGAACTTGATTCTCAGCGCCCCCCCTCCCCGATGGCTGAAGCCCCACCGTATGTCCAAACCCTCTGGAGTAATTGGCGCGATCATATGAGCAACGTCACGCATGACCAAAATCCAGAGCAGATTTTTCCCTTTGAGTAAAGCAGGACCCTGCTTCCTAATCAGCAGTGTGTGTGTGTGTGTGTGGGTAGGATTGGGTGATTCAGAGCAGGTGTTCCTATTAATTAACAGCTCCCACTGGTGAACCTGAGGTGTAAATCTGCAGAACAAGACCCACACTGTATCCCAGGCAGGAGAGAAACATGTGTTTAGGCTTGTTTGCTGTCAGTAAAGTTAAAATCCTGTTAGAGTGTTAGTGTTTGTGAAGCTCTGTATCGTCCTGGCTCGGCGGCAGCAGGCGTGTGAGGTGAGAAGGAGGGATAAAAACATTTTATTTTCTCAGCTGGATGGTCAGATTTTACACACATGCATTGGATAACTTTCAATCTGGTGAATGTTTCACTCCTAATAAGCCAAGGTATGTTACATGTTTGATCAATCGCTGCTTCATCACTCTTCTCTTTGCTTCCTCAGATATTGTGACAGTATTTTTGAAGTGGCAGATGACTTTGGCAGTTCTACTGAATCTTTAACGGCTGTCCTTATTTTCTCTCCAAAACCGCCTGCCTTTGAAGTCAGACCGAGGGGATTGCTCCTCTCCATTTCAGTAACTTCTAATGTGTCTCTGATCTGTGGTGACGGCAGGGAGTACATGTTCTCCTCCTTTTTCTTTCTTTCAAGCCCCCTCCCCTTCTCTATCTATCTTTTTCTGCAGCACTAATGACTGATGATGTGATGGAGGGAAAAAAATCCAGAAAACTGACTGACTGAGGGAAAATCCACCTGGCGCAAACAGAGAAGTCTAACTTCGTCATGTTGGAGCTCTTAAAATACACTGCCCCACCAGTGTACTGGGCAGTACAAGTTAAAGTTGATCAACCAATCTCAAAAAAGGTCTCGTTATTTAGTTCTTACCAGTCGATCTACATTCCTACCCTCCCTTGTAGCTGTGAGCTCAGGGTAGTGATGGAAAAAATGTGATCACAGTTAAAGGTGGTGAAAATTAGGTTCCTCCAAAGGGGAAGGGCCTCTTCCTTAGAGATAAAGTGAGAAAGGATGAGGAGCTCGATTTAGAGTCACCACTCCTCCACATCAAAAGGAGCCAGTTGAGGTGGTTCAGGGTCCCTAGACACCTCCTAAATGAGGTGTTTCGAGCATGTCCTACCAAGAGAAGGCCCTGGAGCAGACAGGCTGGAGAGATATCTCTCACCTGGCATGGGAATGCCTTGGTGTTCTCCCGGATAAACTTGTTTTGCTTCCATTTTGAATTTATGTTAGTATGGACTTCGTAACAGCCTAAAATAAACGGCTCGTCTTTTGTTCCCACTCTCTGCCTCTCAGCGTCTTACATTTGGATCCTCACCTGCTACAGACCTTTATAATATACATAAATACAATGTATTTATGTTCTATAACATTACTGCAATATAACATGTTAATTAGCACTAATTAGTAGATATCTTTGTCTGTGGGATGCACCAGTAAAGTTTATGACCTGTCATTTTACCACATATTTCACTTCTTGCTCCAAAAACACAAAGATAGTGATGTTCATGAAGTTAAAATCAAGTACATACAGTTATTCTATGGGGTCATGCCCTTAATTACGGATAACTTTAACCCTCAAAATAATTTGAATAGGTTAATGATAGCAGAGAACTCATATTAACAGGAATAAGGAGAGTTATGAACCTTATTTTTGGCAAATTTGTGATTTTGTTTTTTGTGCTTTGTTTCTTATGCCTCCCCAGCTTATTATTTTGTATTCAGCCTGTTATTTGAATCTTGTATTTTAGGTCACCTTTTGGTGTTGGTCCTCTAGTTTCTTTTGTACAGAGTTGTTGCTTTAATGTAGCATCTTGTGTTTAAAAGTTCTGCGTGGGTTTTTAAAATGGTTTCTGTAGTTTCTGGCTTAGTTGTTTAAGTTTGATCTTTGTTGTTTTCCTCTGTATGTTGAAGCTTCAGGTCTTGTTAGTTTTAGTCACTTTTGTCTTTGTGGAGTTTGTGTTCAGTTTTCCTGTGTTTTTGTTCTGTTCCTCCTTCTGTCTCACCTCTGTTAGTTATCATGTTTCAGTGTTTCCTCAGCTCTGTCTTTGCATGCAGTGTAAATCTCCTTGCGTTCACTATCTTTTCTTGTCACACTTGTTAAGTGTTTGTATTTTTGTCTGTCTGATTCCTTTAGTTACTTCCTGTCTTTATTTTGAAAGGTTCAATTTTCTTCCATGTCGTGTGCAGCCTTACTTCCTGTCCCTGCCATCACCTATTGTCTTCAGCTCTTCTCATTACTCTCCTGTTTTCTGTTATTCCTTGTGTATGAATAGCAACAGTCCTCCTGTAGTTCTTTGTTTAATTATTAGCTTGCTTATTTTTTAGGTTTCATTTTCATGTTATTAATATTTTCAGTCTTGAGTGTTTAGTCCCTGTTTGTGCTAGTTTATTTTATTCCCTTAGTATTTTCCATCTTATCCTCTCATGTCAATTCCCTCAAGTTAAATTTATGCATGTTTCTTGTTATGAGTCTCGCTTCCTGTTTTATTTTGGTAGTTACTTGTCTTTACTGTCACGTATTTAGTTTTACTTCCCCTCCTGTCATATTGTCTTGCTTTTCTGCACCTGTGTCTTGTTTTCCCCAGTTTTGTCCACCTCCCCTGAATGTCCTCCTGTGTGTATATAGTGCTTTTTCAGTGTCTGTTGAATCTTGTGGATTTACACTGTCCACCTCTTTTTGTGGACTTTGTAACCCTGGACTCTTTCATCAACCTTAATAAAGTTTAGTTTTTTTTGTTTACTTCTGTCTGCCTGAGAGTCTGCAGTTTGTTTTTTGCTTGTTCCTTTAGCAACTTCCTTGCAGTGCTATTAGTAATCCTCGTGCCTTTTTTGGTTTTTGATTCCCCTGGAATTCAAAGACACTTTCGGCTGCTCCCTTGTCACAACAGGTCACCACAGTAAGTAGCTCCACATATTTGATTTGACAAACGTCAGATGCCCTTCCTGACACTACCCCAAAGAGATTTGTTTCTCCAGCTGGAATCGAACCAGCGACCTTCTCCTTGTGAAGCGACTGTGTAAATCAACCTAAATAAAGAGCTCAGTGTGTGTGTTTTGAACTCTGCCTCCCTGCATCTCTGCATTTGGGTCATCACTTCTTCACTCTCCAAAGTATGACAGATTTGATCTGCACTAGCAGCTTTTATGTCCCAGTGATGAAATTAGAGTTAAGACTTTTGCCATAATTATCAAGAAACGGGCTTCAAAATAACTGCCCAGATTTGATTCAAGATGGCTTGCGAGTACCCCTGCAGATAGGTAAGTGCAAATTCTCTCTCTGTCTCTGTTTTTTCAATTCAATTCAATTCAATTCAATTCAATTCAATTTTATTTATATAGCGCAAAATCACAACAAACAGTCGCCTCAAGGCGCTTTGTATTGTGGGTAAAGACCCTACAATATTTGGGGTCTACCAATGCCCTGCAGGTGATGTCTGGCTCTTTAGCTGCTCCACTTTGTCAACCAGATATTTAGTAACTTCAAATTTAGGGTGATACCAGCAGCCTCCTTTTATATACAAACAGATTCTGATCTTGTGTGTACGTGAATGATGGGAGGTGAGTTATGGATAAGGAAAAACCCTTCGCCTGCAGCTTCTCAAGGACCCCCGCTGATCCCAAGCAGCTCATCTTGGTCATCTCTTGGAGAGGCCGCTGAGAGTGACAGGATGCTGCCAGCAACAGCAGCAGCAGCAGCACCAAGGTGCGTTACTATGGCAACCGGCAAGCTCGAAATGAGGAAGCGCGTTAATGGTCGGCTGAGGTGACTGCGAACATCACTAAAACAACACACGTACACTCCGCCTCTCCCTCTCTCTTCCTCTTTCTTTCCGCACACAAACTCAGCCCGCGCTCGCTGATCCGTGACCTTTGGTAAAACGGTGACTGTAAACAAATGCACCTGTTAACCTTCGAACACGCACACACACACACACACACACACGAAAACACTTGACTCATACCTAAAAGGTACTGTTCCTCTGCTTTTTCCCCTGTGTATTCATAAGTGAGTCCATTGGGACACAAACACACACACGTGGCTCATACTTCTTAACTCCCACTGCCAAGTTTATCAAATAACAGCCTTCTCTGCCTTGCTACGTGAGCTGTGGAGTCTTTTGATGTCCTCGCAAGCTTAAACCTCATTTGTATTCAACTTCTGCCCCCAGTTTTCACTAAGCCTGCTTTGATTCAGCCCCCCTCCAACATATTTTCCAACGTTAACATTGTTAGTCCTGTTTTCCACTCAGCATGGTGCACCTCTTCATTTGCAGCTCAATACAGCTGTTATAATTGTTGACGGATGATCAGTGCAATTAGGAGCCTACCTTAGAGGGAAACCAGCAGGGAACTGATTCTCGAATGGCTTTGAGCAGTTTGCTGCGTTTGGTCTTTGTATGTAAGTGGCAGTTTCAGCAGGTAAATGTGAGCAATGCATGAAGTAGACATTTATTACAGCTGTCATGCGTCCCTTCAGTCAGCCCAATGCAGCATTTAAATCTTCCACAGAGGCCACAAACAGTCCAGGAGAGAAATATATTCTGGATGTCATGTCTGTATCGCTGAAAGGCTGGAGTTGTTAAACATCTTCCTCATTCTGTTTGAAGGTATTGATTGTAAAGAGGCTTGTGGAAATGAAATGTCTTGTTAAGAAACTGTCTGTCTAAAAGTAGATAAAATGGATCTGAGTTTTGGTTTGGAAATGGTGCTGCACTCAGGACTGCAGAGGTGACCGAAGCCAAAAAAAAAGAAAAAGGAAACTGAAAGCACAGAAGGAATATGGCATATATACTCTGAACTCTCCGCTGAGGATTTGAGCAAAAGCCATGAGAAGTGTAGCAGCGCTGCTGGAAATTTTAAAAGAGACAGGCCGAGGGGTGTGGTAGAGTAATATCCTGCAGCACTGAGAAAGAAAAAAGAGGTGGCTGGAATGAAAGTCATGTTATAGTAAAATATTCAGTATATCATTCATATACTGCCTCACATTCATTCTTCTTGATGCATGCTGCCCTTTATGATGAAATTCTGCTGATGTGTGCAGCTAAACAGCTTGTAGTCCCTGTCTCACTAACAGATAACACCTGTTACTGGCATATTGGTGTGCCGCTGCTGAGGAGGAAGAGGAAGCGGGAGAAGGGAGTGAGGCTGGGCAGGACCTGGAGTTGTTAGTTTTTGTTTTGCTGCTGCTGAATGACACATCATGGCTTTCACCATGACACTTAACAATACATTATGATACTATGGCAATAGGTAGAAACCCAGTACCGTCTGCCATACAGTGATATTTGCCTTCAGTGAGGGGTGCATTTATTTAAAATGTATAATTTAGGCACAATTATAAATGTTTTGGCTCTGTTTGTGAAGACCTCAGTGAATGTTTCTTTAGATTTGTTCACTGGCTCCTTGTGCTTAAATGTTTTGGATTTTGGCTTTCTTCACCTTTGGACCCTTTGCATCAGCCAATAATGGCTCATTTTTAGCTTGTTCTCGAGATGCACTGATTACAATTTTCTTGGCTGATTTTGATTTTCTTTTTAGGAATTGTAACTGGCAGCATCTACAAACAAAAATCAACTTTTATTCAATGCAAGATTTTATTTTCATAATAAATTAAATTGTTAAACTTTAGTTTCCCCCGAGCTGTAGTAAGTTACAGGATTGTCCTTCACTGAACTGAAAACAAATAACTGAAAATGAGCTTCTGTACACTCAACTTTACACAACACTGACATATTTTACCATCTGGATTATAATGTTTTTGTTGTGTACACTTTTTATGTGATTTCCAAACTTTTGCTCTATCGGGCTAACCATTCACCATCACCATTTTCTGTCTAGAACCCTGTGATGACAAAGTCGCACTTTGCTTTTTAGACAAGAAAAAGGGAGATGTCTTGAAGAAAAGTAATTGTAGGACTTCCTGGTGTGTTCTCAAAATCTGTTTTTCATCTTCTTTAGCACTGATTAGCAGGTAGGTGTACCTCTGGATCACACTTGTACAGTTTATGGATACTCCATTCTCATCCAAGTTTTAAGCTTAATCTATTTTTAAGATTAGACTTAAAATTTTCCTTTATGATAAAGCGTACAGTTAGGGCTGGATCAGGTGACCCTGAACCATCCCTTAGTTATGCTGCTATAGGCCTAGGCTGCTGGTGGTTCCCATAATGCACTGTTTCTTTTCATTCACCCTATTTACTCTGTTTATACTTCATTCTGTATTTAATCATTAATTATTATTAATCTCTGGCTCTCTTCCACAGCATGTCTTTTGTCCTGTCTCTCTCCCCTCAGCCCCAACTGGTCGTAGCTGATGACTGCCCCTCCCTGAGCCTGGTTCTGATGGAGGTTTTTTTCCTGTTAAAAGGGAGTTTTTCCTTCCCACTGTCACCAAATGCTTGCTCATAGGGGGTCATTTTGACTGTTGGGTTTTCTCTGTATTATTGTGCCTTGAGGTGACTGTTTGTTGTGATTTGGCGCTATATAAATAAAACTGAATTGAATTGAATTGAATTGTGGTAACTTCTGGCTCCAAAGAACCAACATGATGACTGAAACACTAATGTTTAGGCTTCAAATTGCACAGTCCAAAACCTGTAGGCGATGTCCATCATTTATTCCTCTACCTTCAGTAATCCAGTTCAAACAAACATGCTAAAGAATTAAAAGTGTCCCTGACTGCTTACTGAAAAATAACTGGCATGCAGTCAACATGTGATTAATACACACAGTGGCAGACCTGCAGGTGAAACATGAGAACAAAAGTGAGCAGGTTTTAGTGTGATTTGCTTTATTGAGAAAGTAGCTGTCTTATGTGACATTATTTAATAAAAAAAAATTGAGTTTGCAGCCATTTTTCAGTGTTTAAATTTGGTCTGTGTGATGCAACCTTCACCCAGGTCCCTTTCCTATAAATTAAGGGGGATCAAAGCATCATTCAGTCTCAAACAATGACAGCCAGGTGTCAAAACAGACCTCTCAGAGAGTTTGAAATATGAGGAAGAGCTGAGCCCGTGCATCCGTCTCCTGAACACCAGCAGACACCAGCATCACTCATTAGCTCAAACTGTCACCCACTGAAATGAGCATCACTCAAACGCACACGCATGGGCACACGGGCTTATCCAAGTTTCCAGTGGGTCACGATGTCCTTGTCCTGCTGCCTCACTCAGGAGAAGGAAAATAAATCAGCTGGCTGTCTTCTCCATCCCGGCCCGGTGATCAACAACATAACCCCCCGTTGGGAAATCTACAAAGATCGCCCCTCCTCAGGGCTCACAGACATGTGAAAGCCAGCGGCACAGGAAGGAGTGTGTTGACAACAGTTAACACGCTCTAGAGGACACAACAGCAGCTATGAAGCCTAATAGATCAAAGGGAAGCTTGATGTAGTTGATGTCTGCAGGTCATTCATTTGTTTACAAAAAGAAGAAACGTGCTCCAGCTTTAAGTGTAGAGGAAAATGCATTATCCCTTATAGGGATCTGTAGGGGTCTCTCTTCTGCTGTGAGCATCATTTTGATGCTGTGGTTTGGATCCACTTGTGCTCTTAAAGGAAATTGAATGCATTCATGGGTATGAAAACATGAATCATATGTTACATCCTTTGCAATCACCAGATCTCAACTCAACTCAGTATTAAAGGAATACACCGAGTTGGTGTCTTTGATGTCATTTTTCAGACACAGTTTTGTTCCGTCCTTCTAATTAGACTGAGGACATTTCAGAAGTGGAGCTTGTAGTCTGCTTTTATTTTGAAAACTGACTACTTCTGACACTTGCTGTTGCACATCTGGTGGGACTTAAAACACTGTCTTGATATTCTCATGGAATCAATGTCAAAATCTCATGGGGTTTAATTTTTTCTTTCTTAAATAAAGTATAACCTTGCAAATACAAAAGACATAGCTGCACTCCAGCAGCACCAATTTGCCTGCTGGAGCAGATCTTGTAATTCCACTAGGCACAATGCAAGTTTCCCAGAAGGATCTCAGGAGACAGTTTGTGCTCCACAATGCTTAAAATCATGCCCCCCCCCTTTTTTAAATGGATGCCTAGCCTGTAGAGGTTGGTCCTCCCCAGACCAACACTGACCCACCACCAAATCTTGAAATTATGCTGGGAGACACAGTGAACCTACCATGCAACCAGTAGTGACACTGACTCCACCCAAATGAAAAACTAGTGATAAAACAAACAGAAAAGACATCAAGGGAACAAATGTCAGTGGTCTCCACCTATAAAACCATCCCTATTTTGGGGGTTGTCTCACTGTTGCCCCTCTAGTACACCTGTTGTTAATTTCATTAACACCAAACCAGCTGAAACTGATTAATAGCCCTCCTCTGTTACTTAATTGACCAGATCAGTATCCCAGATGTTTAACTGACTTGATGCTATACTCTGATTAAAAAGCATTACTTAAATTTTTTGAGCCATGGATTTAACATTACACTCTGAATTTTCCTTCTCCCAGTCTAAGCAAACATGCTGGCACAAATGTGATGTCCTGTTCTATATAACTACACGTCTTGTTTTTAAAAAAGGGGGAGAAAAGTTACCTTGTTTTAGCCCTCAGGGTCTGAGACTAATTGTGTGAAGTAGCTTTCTCTCCCTTTGCCCTCAGGTCCTAATTAAGTGGAATTCCACTCACTTTTGCTTCATCATCTAATTATGAATCCAGAGAAAGAAGAGCTCACTTTGGACCAAGTGTAAATACAAATACACTGAAGATGAGGAGGAGGAGGGAAGGTGGGAGAGGAGTGGAGAATTAGCGATGATGGGCAGCACCAGGACACTTTTGGTGCATTTTAGCAGTTTTCTGTAAATTTTTTGCGGCTCCATGCAATTCCAGAAAAGCCGCAGATATATGTGCAATTCTTGAGCCGTGTTGAATTTGGACAGTTAATGCTGCCATCTGCAGATTCAATGAGGATGTTTTCTTTGTGTGACAGATGCGTGACTGGACGTCTTAAAAAAAGGTAAAAAATCTGCACCTCAAGAAAGACTCAGCACACCGGGAGGCTTTCATTTGTATCTAAGGCTGTAATGACTTATTCAAGTAGTTATGTTTGCATGCGTAATTTATGCGTGAGTGGCCATTGCCTGAGACAGTGACAACAACAACAACAGCAGCAGCAATGTTTAATCTGCAAGGTCGTTAGAATTGGCTGAGATGTCCAAAATATCTCAGCTGTGAACTCGGAGTGAAAGGCCCGAGGGATCAAGAAGCAACAAAGTCATTCGACAGTTGATTTGGCATACTGTTGGTTCGGGGTCTCATTCCTTGCATTCAGCCTGTCACATCCCATCACAGCAAGGCGGGCCTCAAAGCCCTGTCGTGTTGTTAACATTGGCGAAAAAAAGCTCTGGCAGAAGTTTCCGGTCGTCTGAGGCTACGATGAGTCGTTTGAGGGTGAAAAGGTTGTGACTGACCAGGATTAAGTTGGTGACATGGTATGTAGGTCTTTGGCTCATGAGGAGATGAGCGGTGTGCATCAAGGCTGCTGGGGCAGGGCTCCAATCAGCCTTTCTACCCCCCCACCACCACCACCATCCTGGTTACGCTAATTACATTACTCCCGGGGAGATGGGATAATCAAATCTTAATGAGGTGTGGAAAAGTTCAGTGCTATGCTTGACATAGCTGTTTCTACCAACAGAGGTGCTGAACTTTTTGCTCATTTCCACAGGAGAAAAAAACCCCCCAATTCTCACACCACAAATTCTCCAGGAAAACATTGTAGGGGACATTTGGAATGTAAAAATTTTCTTTTTTTTAATCCTATTATCTTACTTATACATTTTTACGATTGATACTCATTAAATATGCCCAAAGTCTGGAATCATGAAGTCAGAGCAGTGTGAGCCAGTTTCAGTCAGTTTTTCTATTCTTGGCTCTATTTGGTGTCATATATAGCAAATATCCCTAATATTACATCTCAGGCATGGAGCTTGGTGAGTGCAGAAGCCCCGCCCACCTGCTGCCAAAGCCTTCTGTTTGCAAACAGCAGTCAGTGAGAAAAAAGCTGGCTTAAAGGAAAGGTGTAGAGAGCTAAAACAGCTTTTTTTCTTGAAAGAGGATGAATTGAGGGGCTTCACTACAGTCAGGTACAAGATAAACAAGTGCACTGTGAATCATGCAAAGCTGCTCTGAGTACAGTCCGAAAAAGAAAACATATGGAGCTGGAAATGAACATAATAATAAAGAAGACATGCAGAGCTGCAGCTGTTCATGATATTAAATACGTTCCCCCATTTCATTATATTTTGGCAGCTCTAAAGTAAGAAGGCTATTCAAACTCTGCAAACTGACATGACTGGAAAGGACTTTTCAATTACTTAGAGGAATCAGTAAGGACTGAGTCCAGATGTAATTGATTAAGTGGAGTTAGTCCAAACCTTTCAGATTGGTGGGCTGGAAGGATTTTTAGAAAACACATTTAAAAGTATCAATTTAATACAGTGTGCTAACAAACCCCATAAATCATATTTTATTTTATCTTCTTTCCAAATAAATATGGATAGATCCACTATTATTATGGCCTTTGAAATGCAGAGCACACTGATATCCACATTTCGGAGGAAGAAGTAGTTTATTAATATTATTCTGATGCTTCCCTCAAGACTTAAAAGGCAGCTGGGAAAAACAGAGGCAGGGTATTTTCTCCTCCTCTGGGACGAGCTTACGCTCCTCGAGATTATCACTTTCCCCTTCTGGGGGATTTGTCACTGATCCCTCATGCAGTGGGCAGCAGGCAAACTATTTAGTGACATTCCCTCAGGGATACATAATTCAATAGGATAATACAACAGCAGATTGGGAACATTTTCTTTAGCAGGGTGGAAAATAACAACAGTGATAACTACTGCAAGCATCACTGATATCCCCACTCAGATACACACTTGCACTCTCTTGCATTTCAAAGATATGCTGTCAGTGTCAAACTTAGAGCTGCCAATCACTCCTCTTCCTCACCTAATGCCATTTAGCTTCCTTCCATACCCCCCTTGCTGATAGCTCTCCTGCTGCTCCTTAACAAGCACCTGATTAGGAGTGTTATATACCTTCAACACATCCACATCCCGCAGAGACTCCTGGGAAGACCTCGTTATCTCCCCATCAGCTCTGCTGCCACCTTCTCTCCCTGTCTGGCAACTGGACACTATCCTGTCGTCACCATCGCACCAATTTATAGGGCAACGCAGCTCTGGAAAATGCCAACAGGGCTTTCTCCAGCCTCAGGAAAAACTTAAGAGAAGCAGGCAGAAATCATGAAAATAAAACCTCCTTCTGACAAACACTGCAGAAATCAAGGCTGTAGCCTACATTTGAGAGAGGCTCATTGCTCGTTAGGGATTGTGCTGCTTCATGCAAACAAATTGTGGGTGTAATTAGACATTTGACAGTTTTTAAAAGCAGCAGTGCTTAAGAGAAGCCTGCAGAAATTGTGTGCAACATGAGCATAAATCAGCTTCTTTGTAGTTGGTTTAATGATGAGAAAATGAAGCCTGTGGGCTCTCTGATGGTTGTCCCCGATAAAACACAGACACACACTATATGTGCACAATACCTAATAGCTGACTGGGACTATTAAATCTCTGTGCAAGGGTGAATTTTGCTAAATTTCAAGGGAATCTTACTCACAGTGGCTGATTTATGGTCATTTATATCATTGAGTAGAAAAGCGCATGCTGTCATCATTTTCACAATTTGTTCAAGAGTTCAGGCAGTTTATGTGAAATATGCCAAGAAATTTGGCAGCCAATTATTGAACACATCATGTTGACTAAAATAACTTATTTTTGTTTACTAGGCTCACTCACCTGTTTGGCTACAATGTTCCATAAGGCTTAAATGTTTTGGAGGAAGGAGAGACAAAAACAGACGTCACAGAGATTTAAGTCCATTTTTTTTCAAGTATTTATATTCATGGAGAGAAGTGTGCAATTTGGAACAAATTCAGGATCACACTAACATTTTATGCTCTTTATACCACAAGTTGTTTTCTTGATTGGAGACAACTGGTTCATTTCATATCTTTTTTGTGTGCAATAACTTCACTATATTTAATGGCGACTTACAAAATATTACTTTCATACTGTTAATATTTTCAGAGTTACAGGTCGCTTTGGGGGTGGGTCGCTGAACTGTCAATGCAAGGCAGGATGGATCCATGCTTTCATGTTGTTTACTCCAAATTCTGACCCTATCATCTGAATATTGAGACTCATCAGACCAGCAATGATTTTTCCAGTTGTCTATTGTCCAGTTGTGTAAAGCCTTTGTGAACTGTAGCCTCAGTTTCCTGTTCTTGGCTTACCAGAGTGGCACCCTGTGTGGTCTTCTGCTGCCCATCTCCTTCAAGGTTCACCGTGTTGTGCCTTTAGAGATGGTCTTCTGCATACCGTGGTTCTAATGGGTGGTTGAGTTACTGTTGCCTTCCTATCAGCTCGAAGCTGTCTAGCCATTCTTAGACCAGTCTGTCTGACACCAAGAACCATTGCATGTTCAAAGTCACTTAAATCACCTTTCTTTCCCATTCTGATGCTCTGTTTGAACTTCAGCAGGTCGTCTTAACCATGTCTACATGTCTAACTGCACTAAGGTGCTGCCATGTGATTGGTGGTAGCTGACAAAGTGGTTGGTGATTGGATATAACAGGTCCTTTGGTTGGCTGGGAGGCAATCATGGATTTTTCACTGAATGTACCGGATGTCAAATATTGACGTGCTAACTAAAAGATCAGCTAAATAACATTTCTGTGTTCATCTGCAATCAGAATCAGTTGATAATTTTTATTTGGAAATTGGCCCATAAATGTAAACTTTAATTTGTATGTATACTGATCAGATTGTGCAAGAAGTAAACACTACTTGTTGGTACAGTCATCAAAATCTGCAAAAAACATCTCTGAGATATATAAACAAACAGAAACTAAAACCCTACAATATTCCCACCACTCAAACAACATTAGGCAGTGTTTTCACGCTTAAATCAGTTGGCCTTGGGCCATTATATTGCGCTTGTCAGTAAACACACCATCATCACTGCTGATTTCTTTGCAAATTTAACCTGAACACAGGAGTATCCATTTTGTGGAGCATAATTGCAGTCCCAGAGCCTTTTGAGGAAGGGGGTCTTTGGAAGTCATTTTCATTTGGCTGCCAGCCCCCGGCTGTCTCTTCTACCTCTTCCCGTCTCACATAATCTCCATCTCTCCGCTCATTCCACATCCTAACTACTCTGCAATCAAAACTGTCAGTTACACTTAAGGCTCTAAATACCTCATGATTCCCCAATCAGACACACCACTCTCGCTTTACCTCAAACCGGCTCCAGACGCTCCTACGACCCCATCTGTCCATCACACCCCAACTCATTTTTAAAGACATCATCACCTCAGGATGACAAGTTATTTATCAACAAGGTGCAATGGGAATAAATGGCAAATAATTTGACCTTTACAATGTCAGGGCCTTGACATTTTCTGATTTGATCTCATTGTCTTTATTTGTTTGATAGCCAGTGTTGGTTGATGGTGGGTGGATGGATTTCTATGAAATTTATCAAGATGCTGGTGATCCTCGAGCTATATTTTGACACATTAGAGTTTAATTTTCACTGTGAAATATCTTGGTTTACTAGGTGTACTGTCTTATTTGAGCTTTTTTAGGTTTATATATAGAGATAAAAGTTGGTAAAAGTCTTACTTTTTTCATTTTGTTTCCATCCCCTTTATTTTGTATATGATGCTCAGAAGGTTGAACACTGCTTGAACTGACTGATTAGCCTACTACAAATTGGCCTCTGCTGCAAAAACTAATGCTGAGTCTCAAATATTCTAACATTTATGTCATTTTTGAGTGCATAATTGTGACCCAGCAAACATGGATGAAATATTGACATTAATTCCCCAATCACAACTGGCTGTGGTATGACAAAAACAGCACCTTGTCCAAACATGTTGAAGTTTCCGCAAATAATATTAATGCAATAAGACAACTGCAACAAAACAGCCACTCAATGTTCACTCCATGTATAGAGATTTTTGTTAATGGAGGTCCATTTTTTAAATAAAAATAAATGAATAAGAAAGCATGATTATGTTAGGGTAATGGCCATGGTTTCTAGAGTAAAAAGTCACAAGCTTGAGACTCCATTGTCTTGGATTGTCTATTCATGCCTTTCTTACTCTTTTTACAAGTAAAATGTTTTGTTTCATTTTGTTCTAGTTAGATAAAAGATCATATGAAACCAGTCAACACAGCTGGCTGCCACTCCCTGAGCCTGGCTCTACTGGAGGTTTCTTCCTGTTAAAAGCAAGTTTTTCCTTCCCACTGTCGCCAAATGCTTGCTCAAAGGGGGCTGTCTGATTGTTGGAGTTTTCTTTCCAATATTCAAGGGTCTTAAACCTACAATGTAAAGTCCTTTGAGGTGACTGAATTGGTGCTATATAAATAAATCTAAATTTAATTGAACGTACCCTGGCTGAAAAGTACAGCAGATAACAAGGTGATGTCTTTGTTTTCTGTTTTTTTGCACCCAACACTGGTTATATATTTTGAAGAAAAAGTAAACCCACACTTGTCTGGCACACAACAGAAAGGAAACTTTGTTTTGGTGATAGCAACACCAGGTGGTTCTTTTTTGAATGTAAGAATTTCTATTTATAAAAACATAGTAGCCAAATAATATTAGAATGTTATTTTCCCAAGCTCAGGATCTAATATAGCTAACATAACGACTCCAGTCAACTATAAGAGACTTTATAATCCTTGCTAGAGTGCTACACTACCTTGAAGTACTGATCGTACTGTCACCTATGAAAATGTTAGTGCCTCTAGCAGCTGCAGGTTTGTGAGCAGCTGACAGTCTGGCTGTGATTTCAGCATCTCAGACACAATGTTCAATCTCACTACTCCCGCGGACCACACACCTCATAAAACAGCTCATCCTCTGTGACATCTTTACATCGCTGTTTGGATTTACTCACCGGCTGACTGCTCTATTAAAAGAATCACTGATCATCAGGGCGGTAGACGTTAACACACATTTCAAGAATTTTTGGATTTGTGGCTTTGATTTCATGAAGCTCTCTCTCTCTCTCGCTCTCTGTGTGTGTGTGTTTAAAGGAGCATTTAGCAACACATTGTTCAAGTATTTCTGTTTACATCTAAAAACCATTTGGCTTTATTTTTATAGTGGTATGCGAGAGGGAAAAACACGTTACCTTGTGATCTCATTGTACATTCCGTATAATGACAATAAAGGCATTCTATTTTATTCTATTCTGTTTCTTTGGTTGCTAGCATACTGCTGCATTTGTAGTTTGAATGCAATTGATAGACTTGTCTTCAAACACTGTCCAGCTTCTCTACAGACTGAAGTGAAACTGTGAAAAATGCAACACAAACCAGAATTGGAGAAGGTTCACCTTCAAAGTAAAAGTTATGCCTCAATGCTGCAAACATGTTTCAGAAGGCACAACTTTTACTCTGAAGGCAAATGGTCTCTGAAGAAATCTATGAACAGATGAAACCAAGATGAATTTGTGCCTGAATGATGGGAAGAGAAAACTATGGAGAAGGAGAGAAATGACTCATGATCTGGAGCATACCACATCATCTGTCAAACATGGTGGAAGCAAAGTAGGGAGTGTGGCTGCCAGTGGAACCGGATCAGTAGTGTAACAGAGTTTCTTAAAGCAAAGAAATGGGGTATTCTTCAATGGCCAGCTGATCTCAACCCAATAGAATACACTTTTATTAAATATAAAACTGAAGACAGACAGACCCACAAACAAGCAGCAACTGAAGCCGGCTGCAGTAAAGGCCTAGCAGAACATCTCAAGAGAGAAAACATAGCATTTGGTGATATCCATGGGTTCTATATTGCAAAGGATTTTCATCCAAGTATTAAAAACAATCTTGAACTTTTGAAAATGGTAACTTGTTGAACCCCTTGAAATAAAGCTGAAAGTCTGCACTTCAGTCACATCCTAATTGTTTGATTTAAAACCCAGGGTGATGGGTGCAGACACAGAATTTTGCCATCTATAAGGCAAAATTCCAGGTTATCTCAAAACTTAAGTTTAAATAACTTCAATTTTCAAGTTTTTTTTCTCAGTTTTTTTAGTTATTCTTTCAGAAGTTTGAGTTAATAGGTCAAAATTTTAGATAATAACCAGAAATTTTGACTTATAGATGGCAAAAAAAAAAAAAAGTTCTTTTCAGTGGCAGAATACACATCCAGATAAAAAAGTCAACAAATTGTGACTTGAAACTTGGAAATAGTTTCAGCTAAAAGTGCAGTTTAACAGCTGAAATGAATGATGGACGTTTGGTTTCTAAGCATGTTGAATAGCTGTTAAATAAAGCAGTAACCACTGTAAAAGTAATGGATGAAATGCATTAGCTATCAATAAACAGATAACCGATATGTTCCTAATCATAACATATGAATAGCAAGCTGAAGGCAGTTCTATATTCTTAAATCATAGTCTATATAAAAGATCTTTTTTATACAGTCATTCGTTTAAATACACAGATCTTAGCAGTGACTCCATGTTACAACTGATTTTAAAGACTTACAAAGCATTGAATGGCTTTGACCCAGCCTAAAGTTTAATGTAGAGCTGCTAAAACCTCATTTTGTCTTTCAGTACCCCATCACTGCTCTTGCACCGTTGCACCCGTAAAAACATTGGGGACACAGCCTTCTCAGCTCGTGCAACCGAAAACACTTTGTCATCTGAGATTACAGAGGAGCTCAAGACCTCAGTGAGCGCAACATTTATTCATTTATATTCAAAGTAAAACTGCACTTTACTGTATTATTTCTAATGTATGCTGTTTTAACCTTGAGTTGAAGCTACTGTATAAAAAGTGCTATACAAACAGATTCATTTAAACCTAGCCTCTTCATTTTCAGATTCTGACTCCTTGATGTCAGATTTTAAAAACAGAGAGCACTAAAGAGACAGGTCGGTCACTGTCTCTTTAAAATCCTGATCAGCTGAAGGAGGTGATCCACTGTCTTAATCCACAGACTCGAATTGGGTCTGTTGTGGGGATCCAAAATCTCTGTGACTTCCAGCTGACTTGGCAGGCTTTTAATTCTGCTGATACACACTGTGACACCATTTCTCTTTCACTTTATGCTTCTCTGGCATTTTTTCTTTTCTTATTTTTTTGTGACTCCAGCAGCCAACCATCCAACCGTTGTGACCTCTCTGTTGCTTAAAAAAAAAAGAAATGTTTTCCTTTCCAGGCAGCACCTCGAGGGCAGGCAGGCAGGAGCAGCTGAGGACTTTAGAGGGGGTAGAGGAGAAGACGGCAGAGCAGAGGGTTTCATCTAAACACCTTCAGGTGAAAGCCTCACTCACTCCTTTCTGCTAATGGTCTCCTCACTCTGTGGGTGTATGTGTGTGTGTGTGTGTTTGTGTTCACGTGTCGTCATGTTACATCACTGTAAAGCCTCTCGGACACTTCCAGTAATTCATTATATGGATGAGAGGATTGGGCTGATGTCATTAGCACTCGGCTTTTATTTTGGAGTGAGTCAACCACACTGCACATGTGCAGAGCTCATCATTAAAATTAAGGGATGACACCTGCCCCAGAAAATAAATAAACAGAACAATAAAATTAGAGCAATCCATCTGGTGACATTTTTTTGGTTCTAAAATTAATCACAAGTAGCCGTTTTTGACCATTTTGCATTAGAAGGGTGTCCTCAAGACTTGACTTTTTTTTTCTCCACCGCCTTTCAGTTCCAACAGTCTTATCTTTGTTAACTGCCCAAACAACATGCACTTTGAAAAGCAGTGTAGGCGTATAAATCTGTGCTGAAATGGATAGTGTACAAAAAAATGGAATAAGTAAAAAGTAAAAAGAAAAAAAATCAACTGTAGTTTCTAAAAATGGGCATATTGCCTTGGGTTGTACGTGGGTTGTGCATTTTTTTTGCAGTAAATAAAAATGTACTTTCGTCCCAGTTGTAAGACAAACAATAGAATAACATTTTCCATAAATTAATATGGAAATATGGAAATGTGCAGAGCGGCACAAAGGATTCAAACACAGGACACAAGACAAGTAAATCCTTGAAGTGTTCAGAGAAAAATGGAAATTTGAACATATCATATCTACAATATGCAAAACCAACCATTTCATGCTCAGCTTTGTACCTAAATCCATAAAAACAAAGAACCACACAGCTTGTGTGCATGTGCTCAATAATAGCTGTTACATTACTCGGTAATGGACATTGCCTTATTTGCATATTTGGATTTCATCACGGTCAGCATGATGCCGCAGTGGTTAGCACAGCTGCCTCACACAGCAAGGTCGTGGGTTTGACTCCGGCTTGGCCGGTGTCTTTCTGTGTGGAGTTTGCATGCTCTCCCCGTGTTTGAGTGTGTTTTCTCCAGGTATCATTTAGGCGCAGTTGTGACTGTACACCCATACAATGTGCACCTTAACTATTCTTACTTGTACATAATGTTGTTTTTGGTCAGTACTTTGATGCTTTTGATTGATGCTTGCTTGGTTCATTTAAAACCTAATCATGGGTTAAAATAATGAATAAATAAAAGCAAAAAAGAAAAAATTAATTTCAGGCTATATTCTTCTCCTTGTCAAGAAGGAATATGATAATTAAAGTTTCAGATTAGAAAAAGAAATAATGAGTTTTTAATTGGATTATTTAATTTGATTATTATAACCTATGGACAGGAAGAGCACAAGTGGCATTTCAATCAATACATTTCGTCTTTCAGACATTTCCTGGACCTTTTCTCATTATCTGTCCTCCTCCTCTGCACTTCTGGTGAGATTGTCTCTCATGCCTTTCTTTGCCTCTCCTTTCCTAAACACAATGTGATAAGCAACACAGCCCAGTTCCACTTGACATCTTTCTGAGGAGGTGTAAATTTGAATACCACGCTGCACAGCGAGTATTCACATAATAATATCAGTCAGCCAGGAGATGTATCAAACTGTTATCATGCATCAGACATAAGGCAACCAGAGCGTGCGCACCTCACACAGTGTCTTTCTGTCACTCACACTACCACGTAACTGAAGAGCCATCAAAAAGGCCACGCGTGTAGTGGCAGCTGTGTCCTGTTACAGCACCGCTTTCTGTTGTTCTGGAAAGCAACATTTAAATCAATAAACCTTCAGTTACAAAATGAACCTTTTATTGCTAACTCTGAATTCCAGCTCCACTCTTTAGAGGATCACTTAGTACACAGAGAGCACCATGAGGAGAGCCACTTACTGCACAGTGAGCTGCTGGTCAGGCAACCAGGAAATGGACGCTGGGTTGGAAATGCTTCAGCAGCACTTTTGAGTAACCCACCTCTGATTCTATGGATTTTTATAGACTAAGAGTCACAGAAAAGCAAGCAGCTGCTCATGCCAAGGGCAGTCTTCATGCGTGCATGTTTGTGTGGAATCCAGATGGCCATCAGAGCTCTGGAGCCCATCCAGGTTATTGAGCATCAATGCACATCATCTTGTCAAGAGCTGTGTCCCTGCTGCTCCGCACTGTGCACCGCTCACCGCAGCCTGTTTTATCATCAGTGCCAATTTCTAATAAGCCATGCTTTTAAAAGAGTTTATAAGTTGCAACTAATGGATTTATTAATGGCAAATAAAGTGTATTTTTACAATCTCTTTAATTCCTCTGAAACACAAAGTATGAAGTGGAAAAAAACAGCAGATGGGTGACAAATTAACAGCGAAAACAAGTCTCTTAATGGTGTGTTGGAATCACACAAGCATCCAGAACAGCTTCAATTCACCGTGACATTGATTCCACAAGTCCCAGAAGGGATTAAACACAAATTTTCCCCAGTTTTTTGATGGTAGACTAAAACCTACCATGAGATAAACATTTGTTGTTTATGAGATCTGCTTTGAGACAATAACGAAGTTGCTTACAGAAACAGAACTTAACAAACATGATTTGAATGTATGCATAGTTTGCAAAGAAGTTTTGGGCTTCCATCGTGGCCTTCTCAATTTATGAAGCAGGTGGAGAACTAACAGCTGACCCTCCTTTAAAGTGGGAATACTTGACTGAACAACATATTGCAAAGACCAGGAAACACCATCCCAACTACTGAGCAACGTGACATAAAGGAGTCCTCTTAATCCACTGATAGTGTCTCTTATAACCAGGACATCCATGTACAATATTTACAGAGACTGTATGCAAGATTCACCCATTGTATGTGATGTCCTGAGGTCAGGCTGAAATGGCATCAGTGACACTTTATGCTCTGCTATACTAATTCTTGCAGGATTTTGCTTTATTGTGTCGTCAATCTCTCTGATCCACAAAGCACCAGACCCCTTTGACATCTGATGGAGGTGCTGCACAACAGAATAGTGGACCTATGTGGCTATTTTGGGCTGAACCAGGCCAGGCTCCAAAGGCTTAGGCCAGGCCACAAGTACTCTGCAATAAGCCCTTCCCCCAGGCCTGGTTCGAAGGTGGAGCCCTGGAATCCCTGTTCTGAGGTCGCTGTGTGCTATGTGAGCTCTGATACCTCACCCAGATCTGATTTGCCTTTGGAGGAGGTACAAGAGGCAAGTTGCCCCCACTAGTATAGCGACTGGGATTGCTTGGGCATGAGTGATGAGTGGAGGTGGGGTGTCTACAGTTGTAGTAATGCTGTACTGGTTCATTGTGGTAAGGAGAGAGCTGAGAGTGACAAAACTGTTGATTTACTGGTCAGTCTACATTCCTACCCCCAACTATGGCCATGAGCTGTGGGTAATGACCAAAAGAATGAGACTGTGGATAAAGCAGCAAATATTAGCCTCCTCTAAAGGGTGTCCCCCCATGATAGGGGAAGGAGCTCAGGAGGGTCTCAGAGTAGAACTGCTCCATTGCATTAAAAGGAGTCTGCTTTGAATGCTTCAGTGCATTGTTGGCTTGTATGATTGCCTTTAGTGAGGAAATTAACTCCAGGGATGCATCAATATGCAGATTGAACATAACCAGTATTGGTCAGTATTTATTATTATATGGTATATGGTATATAAAGTATATGGGGAAAAAATTGGCAATAATTGTTTTAGCAGTTAATGTGTTGTTGCTGATTATCAATTATTGATTAATTGTTTATTATAAACAACCTGTCACAGCTCATGAGCCCCCTACAAATTTACACTAGTTAGAAAGTACCTCATCATCTCAGCACTCTCATCTTTGACCTCTTTCACCTTTAAAGTGTGATTTTTCTAGTCATAAAAAAGAGAAAATTGAGGCATAAAAGTTGGTTTGTGAGTAGATGCCGATAAAATACCATGCAAATAAATGCAAAAGACGACGATTCAAAGCTGTGTTCTGTTTCATATGAAAGCGAAGGATATCTCATCATTAAAGGGATCATCATTTTTTGGCATATCTTTCATAAATCTTGACACACCGGAAGCCAATACTCATCAAACATTCAGGAGATCGCATCATTGGAAAGAAGTCTGAGCCATGTGTGCTGTCTTTGACAGCTTGTCACAGCAGCCTCAGACCACCTGAAATGATGTCTGACAGGGAGGATTTTGTATTCCAATCATGATGGGATTGGACAGAGGAATCTCCTCAATATTGTGTATTTAACCTGCCAGGAGATCTTTTGGTCTCATGTATGGATTTGATGGGACATTTCTGAGAAAATGACACTGAGTAGTGCGTAGTATTCAGATCAGTTGAGTACCAGCTATCACGGTTCCAGGTTCTCCTATAGGATTTTTTTAGTTTTGGTTTGAGTCTTTTTTGAGTTTCTAATGTTTTTATTTTCCTACTGTTCCCACTGTCCCATCTTTATTTGCCTCTCTTTTAGCTAAATGTTAGTTCCCTCCCTCCTTGTTTCCACTTCTTTGATTTTTTTTTTAATTTGCTGCTCCTTGCATGTCTCCTGTCCTTGTCTACCTTCTGATTCCCTCATTGTTTTCACAGATTCTTTGCAATTGTCTATTCCACCTTAAATATCTCCACCTGTGTCTTGTACCTGCTGTATATTTCTTACTAAAGTGCTTTAGGTAGAGACAAAGATTCCTGCTATCTGTGCACAGAGTGAGCTTCCACGAGTGGTGATGCTATTTTCTGGAGAACTGACTATTCAGTAGGTGGTGATTTTATACCAAATCTAGAGCATGGCCTGCTATGGAGCAGGTTATGTTATAGTGAAAACCCAGGGTTAATTCTGGAGTTCCTGCTTCATAGCACAGGCTTCTGCAATTGGGTCCTCTATTAATCACTACGGAAGTGCAACAGTTTTAACAGACACCATTACTTGACTAAAAAAGGCTTCATTAACAGAAATGTGCATAAAGGCGTCACTGCCCTTTTTTTTTTTTAAAGAAATTGTCAGCATGTTGGAAAATAATTGCATTTTGTGAATATAAGTCTCACTCTTACATTTAGCTCATTTTTCAGTAGCTTTTTCTCTGGGAGCAGCTTCTTATGACTCCAAGTTTTAACATTAGTGCATCCCTAATATTTGCCTCATGGTGGGACAATAATGAAATTGAAAATTTGAGCTTAGAAAATTGTCAGACTTTTCTGACATCTTATGATCAGTCATTAGTCATGTAAATAATCATCAGTTAGAGCGAAAACTCTCTGTTCTCTTGACTTGGTGGGAAAACTGAGGAAGGCCGACGTGGCTCATAGGAGTAAGAAGGAGCTTTGATCTGTGACTAAAACACGGCAAAGATACCAACTCCTCCTCATTAGGAATGGCTTGTGATTGAGCTCCTCATTGTGCTTTGTCTCCAAGATAATCCAACTCAGCTGCAAGAGCTTCAGGGATTTTAAGATGAAAAGGGAATATTGTGTTGGGAGTAGGCCAACAGCTAGCCAATGGTGCTGCTAACCTCTGCTACTTATAAATGATTAGGTATTTATTGTCTAGCCTGGTGGCTAGCAAACTTGAACCCTGAATGTGTGGGCATATTTTGTAGGCAAAAAGCAGGAGTGCAGTGTAATGTGATTGTTATTGGTTATGACATTTAATTCCCATTTGAGAACAACCAGCATTTTGCTGCAGGCATGTATAAAGGTGCACGATGTGATGCTGGCAGATTATTTATACACACAAATGTTTCTGAGCCAGAGACTCCGTGCAGAATCGCTGTCTTTATCAGTCATTATTTATCATATGTTTGTCTGCGGGGGTGTAAATTTGTGCGACAGCGTTCATTTTCTCAAGAAATGAAATCAAATCTCATATTTTTGGATCAAATTAAAGCTCAGTGACTCATGTAGTTGCTTCTTTCTTCCACCACTCTCTCTAGTTGATGTTGAGTCAAGGTCATGTGAAAGACAAGCAGATGATACCAGCTATATTCTTTTTTTTTCCAGTTGGGGCTGTTGACCTTGAACCACTCTTTATAAGAATGCAAATGAGCTTCCATACTCTGAATGATTTTGATTTATTTATGTTTGCATGTTACACAAAAATCACAGTGACAGCAATTTCACAAGCTGAGGCAACCAAATATCAAAAGACTCTAAAAGGGCGCTCCTTCGATCCTACACATCAAAGCCTGTTTATAGGTCTCGTGGAGAACTTGTTCTATATGTGGAGAAAAAGTTGTATCCAGTGTGTTGTGGCTCCAGAGGGAGCTGAATGCAATTGGATAAACTAAAATCTGTCAGCTGGGGATGAAGACTACAAGCTTAAAAAATGAAATCAAAAGAAAAAAATTGATGGTGCAGAGTTAAAGAGAAGCAGGTTTATTGCACTTCTGCAGATGTTCTTCATCTGCTCAAAGCTATACACTCTAACTCAAACTCTAGCTTGGAAATTGTTAACAGGGTGAGATAAAAATGAAACAAAATAAAAGAAATAGCAGTAAACTACTATTATTCATAACCAGGGATAAAATCAAGGGGTTATCAAAGATGGAAACTAGTGTGAGATTTGAGCAATATTCAGTAGTAAATTTGACAGGGATCTAACAAACTTAGGTAAAAGATCAGGTAAAATCATAATACCTAGTGAATTGTGGCCGGATTCATGGTACTGTATCCATCTGTGAGGCTCTTTGGCTTTTGAGAGTTTACAGCCCGTAAACTTGCACGGTCAGGCGCCAGTCACACACACAGGCTTAGAAATGAGACTGCAATCTGGCAACCATACCGGTCACTAAAGAAAAAATGTGTATTCTGTGATGGGTCAGTGAAAACTTCCATGTGCTTGCTTCGATTGCTAGCAGATTGCCACTGTCCCCTGTAGTTTGCATGGAATATGCTGACTTGACAGCCATCAGGCTTTTTAATTCTCATACAAATCACAGATGAACTATGTCAGACATATGAATTTCCCTCAGGGATCAATAAAATTATTCTTAGTCTTCTTCTTTTTTTCCTTTTCTTGTCTGCTTACACTCGCCAGCTACTCTCCGAGCTGTAGTGAAACCATGGTAAGTGCAACACAAACTGGACAAAGTAAGCGTTGCACCTTGTGCCTCGATGCATTTTGGCTGCAATGCTGAGGCACAACTTCTACTCTGAACACAAAGGTTCTCTGTTTGTGGTTTGTGTCACACTTCAAGTTTCACTACCAGTCTGCTAGTATTTAGTGAGTGTTTTCAGACAAGTCGTGCCTTCCGTGCTAACCACAGGTAACTGTGGCAATCTGCTTGTGACCAGATTGCACCCTCTTAGCGCGCAATTTCACCTGAAAACAGCCAGCAGCCTCCAGCAACCACTCACCAACCAGTCAGGGAATGCACACTTTCACACATCCAATATAGTGGGCAAATCTCAAGCAATCTGCACATGATTACATGTGAGAAACCTCTACAGAGAGAAGGAGTTTGGGACATCAACCAACAGAGGTTAAGGAAATGCACTTGTGTGCAGTTCTCCAAAAAACCAACAGGGTGCACCCGTTGCTGGTGCCACTACGCTCATATAGATTTGTTGAAAAGTTGATGATGGGAAAGGGGGCAACAGCAAAGTTTATTATGAAGCAAAAAATATACCAAAAAAAAGCATGTGTGAGAAACACAGACAGCAGCTGCAGTGGACGATTTTTAATTGCTTTTGATGAAGAAGTTCTCTGTATCTGACTGTGTCTTCTACATGGCAACGGGTGAGTTAATAGACCAGCAAACATAATCGAGAGTAGCCCACCTTAATGGTAATTTTACATATTTTTGGCACTGCCCAAAGATGACAGTACACAACTGTAGACATGGGTCTGCAAAGCTCTGTGTATACTGTAGCACCTACAGACTACCACTCTGAGTGCTTAATGCACACAGCTGTTATTCCTCTGCTGTTTATTTCCCTGTTATGTCCTTCTTGGATGCTCATTTAAAAAATGCACTGCAGCCCTGAACTTTTCCAGACATCACAGCGGAGGTTTGTGTGAAAATGCAAATGTCCCAAGCAGTCAGATTGGACATTAGCCAGTGTTCTTCTTAAGTAATTCATCTTAAATGCTTTCAGAAAATGAACAGTGTCGAGGCTGGAATGGGCCATCCATTTTCTTAGCTGCTTATTCAGTTTAGAGTCGTGAGGTAGCTAGACAGGTCACTAGTCACAGGGCCAATACACAGAAAACAACAGAAAACAAGAAACCTAACAAGTATGCCTTTGGACTGTGGGAGGAAACTGCAGTCAAAAGACATGCTGCCCTCTCTTGAACCCACACATTTAAAACTGTCCAATTTAAAACTGACTTTCAGTAAGTGCTTCAACTTTTAATTAATGACCTTATGACTCCTCATACTTCCACCAAATAAATATGGATAAGACTAAAGTAATCATTATTGGCCCCGATGCTGCTAACAGGTATATCACAGTACATCCGGGCTCTTTGTCCATGAATACTGTAAATCCCTGCGTGTCACTTTCTGACAACCACCTCAGCTTGAATAAGCATGTCAGCTCAGTTGTTCTTTGGAGTTTTATGCAGCTCAGGATACTGAAGATCAGTTCAGTGTTGTCCAACAGAACTCTAGAGATGTTTATACATGCGTCTTTCATTCTTTCATCTCTATTAGGCTATTATAACTCCTTATACACATGTTTGAAAAACCTATTAATTTTAAAATTGATTTTAAGATTTGATTGATGGTTTTTAATGCTTGCTCTGGGCTCACACCTAAGTACATGCCAGATCTTCTAACACCTTATGTGCCAGGCTGCAACCTGAGGTCCTCAAGCCAGGGCTCTGCTAGGGCCATCCCAACAATCTCAACAACCTCCCAGATTGGTGAGCTCCTTATTGTCTTTCAAATCTCTCTTAAAGACACATTTTTATAAGCGGACTATCTCTATGCTTCCAGTTTGAGCTACTTTTATGCTGTCTCCTATTATGTTCATCATCTATTCTTGGTGATTGGTTTTAACTATTTTATACTGCTTTCAGTGGCTCCATAATGTAGCAGTTTACATATTCACCAAACAAGGGAGAGATTCCCAGTTTGATCCCTGGAGAAGACATAGATCCCTTTGGGTTTGCATCAGGAAGGGCATCCAGCTTAAAAATCTGCCTAATCACACATGCATGAATAAGGGAGCAGCTGAAAGTAGCTTTATAGATGGCGGTGCACACGAATCAAGTGCTTCTTGCTTGTTTTCTTTGTTTTTTAGTCTACTTTTCACACACAAACTCAGTATATAACAAAAGGAACTACGAAAGATTGGCACTTGTTCTTTTCCCCCTCTGATTTAAATTCTTATATTCTTATCCAACCATTTTCTTCCACTTATCTAATTCAGGGTTGTAGGGTGGCTGGAGCCTATCAGAGCTGTCATAGGGTGAGAGGCAGGGGTACACCCTGGACAGGTCGCAGGGACACAGAGAGACAGACAACAATTTGAACTCACATTCACACGTATGGGCAGTTTGTTGGAGGAAGTCGGAATACCCAGCGAGAGCCCACGCAGACATGGGGAGAACATGCAAACTCCACACAGAAAGGCCCCGGCCAGATGGTGGATTTTGAACCTTCTTGATGTGAGACAATCTCTCACCGCCATACTGCATGTCTCCTCCTTGTGTTCTTATATATATATATATATATATATATATATATATATATATATATATATATATATATATATATATATATATATATATATATATATATATGTGTATATATGTGTATATATAATTATTATTTTTTTATTTTATAAAGCAAGTCTTTATAAAAACTTGCATCAAGTTTTTATGTGATGTGTCTTAATTGTATGCGCTACTCAGGGAGATGCTCCAGATTTCTTTGTACATCTGTATAATGACAAATGAAAGCATTCTATTTTATTTTATTCTATTTTCAGTGTATCTGTATTTACTTTTAATCACCCTGCGCTGTTAGTTTCCCCCTCTCAGTGCTCTGTTTCACATCTATCTTGTCTTTATGGAGCACTTTGTAACTTTGTTACAAAGTAGTATCTTTCTATGTATTTTTCTATGTAAATAAAGTTTATTGTCACTATTATTACAAATTCAGTAGCAGAAAGCCCTGAACAAATCATAATATATTCATAGTAATTAAGCCTGTTTCTTGCTTTAGTGTCTCTTGGTCTAAATGTTCCTAATTCCCAAGCACACACACACACACACACACACACACACACACACACACACACATATATATATATATATATATATATATATATATATATATATATATATATATATATATATATATATATATATATATAATACTTTGTTTTAAAGCACTCAGTATGTGTGCAGTGTTATAGGCACTAGGTGTAGGAGGTGGTGTTTGTATATGTAGTATGGTAAATGGACTGGTACTTACAGAGTGCCTTTCTACTCAGTTGAGCACTCAAAATCTCATTCTTCTCTCGAAGCACAACATTCACACACACGGATGCATCAGGGATCAGCATCTTGCCCAAGGATACTTCAGCATGTGGGCAAGAGGAGCCGGGTATTGATCCACCAACATATCACCTGAGCCACAGCCGTATTCTGCTTGTATACTATTGCAACTTTAATAAGGACTCTGGGAGATATAAATCTAAAGGGGACTGAAATAAACACAAAATAAAAACAATAACATGTACAGAAAATATATCTGTTGTAAGTGAAAAAGGTAAAATGTGAAAATCCCTTTCTCTAGAAATTCACTAAACTCTGGAGGGCTCATCTGTAAAATGCTGTGCTGCTGCTTTCCTGTAAGTGCTGAAATAGTTTGTTTTGTCACTAATTTAGGATGGGAGTCAAAATCTCTGCAAAGAGGTGAGGAACTAAAAAATAATTAAAGGCAAGAGGAAACAGTTCACTCAGGACTATATTTCACAACTACTTTGATTTCTGTTTCTAATTTTCTTTGCATGAGTCTGTGTTTTTTTTTCTGTTTACAGTGCTGGCTGGGTTTGAAGAGAAACCCTTCCTGGTCTCATTAAACAAGCAAAAGAAGAATTAGCATTTTCCAGTTTAAGTTTAAGCACACCACAGGAAACACTGTGGAGTTCCCGCTTGTTTTGCTGATATATAAAATCAAGAATATGTTGCATTAAAGTGGCAGAAGCTTGTATTAAGAGCTCCTCCTTGCAGGATTTCAGTCTGTATTTTATGTATTTAGAATTGCTGTCTGTTCATGATGAGGTGTCCACAAGCAAAGTGAAAATGTTAGCACGCTTGCATTATTTAGCTCTTAAGGGTTTAGTACAATCTTTCTAGCTGTGGAATCAGTCTCCTCAAGGCTGTTGCCAGCCCACCTACACCACAGACAGTTACATAATATTTTATTACAAGGGCTTTTTTAACTGGAGAGAAAATCCACTCATTTTGGGCTCAGTATATAAACCTGTTGCACATTGTGACCCTCTTTTCTGCTTTCAGGTTCAGGTTCAATATTTCTTCCATTTTCATATAAATCATTACTGGAGTTTATGAACTGAAGAAGCCCTGCAACCTCTGGATTTTTTTTTAGTGCGTTTAACAATGTACACGTGTTTTGTGCCAAATAATATAAAAGTCCAAAATCTGATTGGAAAGACGCGGGTGAAAGCTGTGAATTTCAAATGTTTTAAGTGATTACATATTGCTCATTGGACTCATAGTAGTCTCACCCACCCCCAGAGCTCCCCCTACAAGAAGCTATCTTTCCAAACTTCCACCTGTAGTCATGCATCTTACCTGCAGCCAGCTGCATCCAACCGCAGATCTTGTACACGGTACCGGTGCTGCAGAAGAAGAAGAGCGCAAAGCAGCCAATGCAGGTGAGCACCAGCACCATGGACATGCCGATGAAGAAGGAGGCAGCCTTGAACGCACCGGAGGGGATGCTGCTGAACTCGGTGAAGCTGCCTTGACAGGTCAAGTCCCGGGACAGCCCGTTCCCGATGCAGTAGTGGAACAGACCGAAGTAGCCCGCCTGCGGGGTGTCCACGCCATCCCCGATCCAGTACGGCTGGATAAAGCACACCACGTTGACGATGGCGAAGAGGATGGTGAAGATGGCCCACAGGACGCCGATGGCGCGGGAGTTGCGCACGTAGTTGGTCTGGTAGATTTTGGCAGCCTCGGATGCGGGGAGCATGGTGGTGGTCGTGCTGGGGGCCCCGGGGACCATAATGTGAGGGTGGTCTGCGCGGTCTTCAGGATCTGTCAGCCTCCTCAGCAAACTAACATCTGCTTCTTCTGATCACAATATCCCGCAGAACTTCTCCCCGTCGCTGTCCGCGGATTTCCCCCCCTGCCTGTTCGGTCACAATTATCACAACATCACCGCGCTCTCATCCGTGACAAGGTCGGGATTTGATTTCTTCTTGCTTTTCTATTCATTAGTCGGCAGAATCAGGACGTGCGCTCCGGGGAAAAATTAAGCTCTGGGAATCCAAAATTCAGAAGATTTCTGCCATATCTGCCCTCATATTTAGGTTATTTTTAAAATGTCTCTGCCTGAGTCGTGTCCGCTGCTCCGATAAACTGTCTCAGCTGTGTGTACGGGTCTCTCTGAAATGGTCAGCTTGTTCTCGACGCCGACAGACCAACAGCGCAGCTGAGCTCCTATTGAATTGGAGTTGGAGGATAGCCTCGGATATTACAGGGCCAACCCACATCCCTTAATCCCACTCTGACGTACAATAACCCGCGAAATCTTAAACAGACATTGATGATTTTAAAAAGATCTTTACGCCTGATCACTGCGACACTAAGTGTATGGAGATAAATGGATGTAAACGCATCTGCCACTATAATAGCAGTTGTCAATATTAATAATCAAATGCCAACATGCAAGCTTTTTTTTCTTCTTCTAATGTTCTACCTATTGGTGTCACACTGTGCTTACATTAATTTTGAGATCTGATTGATTTATATGAAACTCTGGTCCATTTTCTAATGTGAGATGTTCAGTTTTCCGTGCACAAAGACTGCACTGGAGTACAACAGCGAGTATTATATGTAATTCTTGTACAACTGGTACCCCCCCCCATAACCTCACTCAAGTGGATGGATGGACGGATGGATGGATGGATGAATTATGGTTAAAAAATGATGTTGTAAGTGCATTAAATAAATAAAGTAATTAGCTTTAAGATTTCATATAACAATGTGCTTGAAGATTATGTATCTGAGTTATTAATCCGGTGGAAAGAAAGAAGTAGCATAAAAACAGAGCATCAAATTGACATAATTTATACTCTTAATATTGATGCTGCTATACTGTCTTGTACAGTTCTGTTTAGGTAACATTAGGGTACTGCCAGGCACTGCACTATGCAAGCACGGACGCTTTTGTGTCCCACTTTGCCTTAGATATTACCCATAGCTAACTAGAATACAAGTTTAGTTTTGCTTTGATTCACGTGTATTGGGAAATGTCGACAATAATCACTTTTAATCCGCAACGAATTCATAATTTGCTCGTGTTGATTGCAAAACTTCATTACCCAGAATTCATGGCTCACTTGTTATTGGCTGGTACGGAATGACAGCATGTGACGCAATCTGAAGGCGCGCGAAAAACTCCAGAGAGTGGTCTCGGCTGAATTTTGACTTTAAGTGACATTTTTGCTGCATTTTAAATTTTAAACACATTTTATTTGTCGGTATGGTTGTTTCCTAAGCACCCTATGGTTTTCACAGTACATTGTTTCTGACGTTACTCCTCCTTTGACTCACTTTTTGTCCGAACAACGGAGTTCTTCGTCGTCTGCTTAAGATTGGAAGAGCTGAAGCTAACGTGAGCCGCACTCCGCTGAACTCTGCTTTAAACAGACACGGTGTGGTGTCAGGATGACAGCGCTGTTGAAGCACCCAGGATACGATGAGGAGAGGCTGCAGAGGGTGGCAGAGCAGCTGCCCTGCAGGGAGGTCCAGGTTGGGATGCTGCTGTCCGTCATGGGGCAGGTAAGAAGCCTGCTGTCAGCTCCATTTAACTTTTTAAAGTACACCACATTAAAAGATGCAGCTTACGTGTGTTTAAAAAAATTTAAACGTTCTAAAACACACATTTCTATGAATATGTCGATAGGTTTCATTTAAAAGGCTTCATGACTGGATATATGATGCATTAAAAAGCTCACTCGATGCAAACTCTAGTTTTCCATATTAAATTGGTGTAATAAGCTAAAAACCTACAGTTTCACTTTTTTTAATGGAGGGAGAAAAATAGATCTACAACTTTTTAGAGTCAGCGCAACTGTTTTATTATCCGAGTCAGGTGTGAAAATCCTCCACTGCCTTAAATGCAATGTTTTGCAATCTGCAGCTTCCAGAAAAAAAGAAGCCTGCATTGATAAAAAGAATAGCTAACATACTTCTCATAAATATACTTCCTTTAAACAGTTTATTCTTCTTCCTTTGACTGCTCCCTGGAAGGCTCACCAGAGTGGATCATCTGTCTCCATCTCACTCTATCCCTAGCATCCTCCACTGTCACACCAACCCTCTTCATTTCCTCCTTCACTGCATCCACGAATCCGCTCTGTGGTCTTCCTCATTTCCTCCTGCCTGGCAGCTCCATATTCAACATCCTTTGTCCACTATATCCACTATGCCTCATCTGCACATGTCCAAACCATTTCAACCCTATAGTCTTTATGTTTGTCTCCAATCTGCTAAACCTGAGCTGTTCCTCTGATGTACTCATTTCTAATCATGTCCCTCCTGGTCCCTCCCAGCAAAAATCGTAACATTTTCAACTCCACCACCTTCAGCTCAGCCTTCTGTCTTTTTGTCAGTGCTCTTGGCCTCCTGTCTTTTGTCTTTTAACAGTATCCTTTATAATATTTTAAAAACAGTTTTTAACAATAAAACAAAAACAAAATAAGGAATGAACAGAAAAAAGCACTTCCCTCATTCATAAAGATAGTAATCCAACTATTATTTTCTTTCCCTATTATTATTTTTTAAATTTAAAAAAAATTATAGGAAAAAATCAAACTCTTTTGATATACACAGTAAAGTATAACAAACAAAAAGAATCAGTCATTCAGCCTGACTTTCTTTTGGATCCAGATTGTTTAGAAAGTTTGAAATATTTGCCAAAACCTGAATTTTGTCTTTCAAAGTATAGTTTCTTCTTTCTAGGGTAAGGTTTTACATTATTTTTGTTATTTTTTTTCCAAAACACTGCTGTTTTGAAGATGCACGCTGAGATGTGTTGGTGTATTTTTAATGTCTTTAGCTCAGTAAAATAAAGGCCTTTCATTAATTTTCCAAACCTCCCTGAGTGTCTGGATTTTTATGCTTTGTTCCATTTCTTTGGTCATAATTTTTTCTCTTTTTTTTTTGTTGTCATTGTTCCCTTCAATGAGCACCAATAATTTGAGGGACACCAGTAGCACTCCTGTTACTTTATTTTATTTTTTGGAATTTGAAAGAAAGATGTTTGTCAATTTTTATGGTGATTAACAAACATTGTGATTTATTGTGCTGGATAGAAACTAAGAAATAGCTTTGATTCTAGTGGAATTTCTTTTTAGATTTTCTCATGAGCCTTTCAGATCGCTTAATATTTTAATCTTTCTGCCAAATGCAGGGAAACCACGTTCCTTTAGCCTCACTGTGCATTTAATACATTTCACCGGGCAAGAGTTATACATATTTTTTCATCCTCTGATAAGATTCAGCTTGTACTATAATTAAACAGCCCTTTATCAGTACTTTTTCCACATGCATATGGAGGTATACAATTTAAATCTTTGGGCAGTTTAGTCCCATCTGAAGTTGTAATTAAACTGAAATAGTCATTCAAAACTTCTATAATCAGTCAGTGATGTCCATCTTGAATAAAAATCATTGACAGAGATTTCATTCTTTTTATTATAAAAATTAATTACTTGTCTTTAGATTTCAGTCAGAATTTTAAATACATTTGTTAAGTAAACCGAGGCCAAGAGCTGTTAGCACTATAGCTGATTACTGACAGCAACGCTGGACTTAATTAGATCAGAGCTTGCCTGTTATTACTTTGTGATGTGCAGATGAAAGCTGATAGAGGGTTTAAGTGGTCAGTGATCTTGATCAAATCGGACAGTTATACTGAGTGTAAAGATGCTGAATTTTGTCCTTCCAGCCACAGCAGTACAGCTACCCCTCAATCTTCATTTATGGTCATCGAGCCTCAGGGAAGAGCCATGTGATGCACGTTCTGATGAAGGAGCTGGAGGTGAGAGAGAGACAATTGTTGTCAAGTGAATGTCCTGAATAACATTCTTGTGTGTGCAGGTTACAGGGTCCTGGATTTAATCGCATAATAAAAACTAATTTCACTGTTAACTTCCCTTCTACACAACAGGCAAACAGAAGTGTGTTAAAGGACAAATAGCTGAATATGTTTGCACTCGCAGTTGCTTCACTGACTCCTTTAAGCTTTTATAAACTTCATACAAAAGCTGGCACTTGAGTTCTTAAGAATTTTTTTCTTTATTGAATGACTTTTAAAAGAGTCCTTGAAAATATTTTTTACTGAAAGTAAAAAAAAAAATCACAGAAGAACAGAAATCTTTGCTTAGTTTAAATGTCTGTATGGTGCATATTTCCCTTTTTACCCTTTTTATTTATTATGATATAGGCATTTCTTATTCCTGGTTCTTACTTGGTTGTTTGCAAGTCACTCTGGCTCATGTGTAGATTTGTGCCCCCTAAAGATTGTACTGCCACAATGCTAATGGATAGCACTGGCAGATGATAGTATTTTATTGACTTATTACTGGAAAGAAACTTTAGAAAAAAAACAACCGTGTTACTGCCAGTATTCTTATATGAATTAAATGTAAAGACCCAAAGACAGATATTTTTCTCCTTTTGGACACATACTTTAAGCCCCTCCACTCAGTAAAGATAAGTATTAGTTATGAAAATGTCTTTCTGTCCAGGAACGCAGCTGTCGGCAGTGAGTTCTACTGTAATTTTGTGAGGAGCCGATGTGAACACACTGAACTGTGGTGCATGCCAGCATGCTATCACGTGCCATCTCAGATGGTCACATCACAGAGTATGTTTGTGTGTACTCTCAGCCTCTTACTAAGGCCCCAGTCACATCCGTTAGTGACTGGTTATGAAGGGTAAATGTGTATTTCCCCTGACCAGTTACTAGTGGTTATGAGTGGTTGCTAACTGGTTTTCGCAGTCGCCACTAGTTTGCATAAAAGTCAACTTGTCTGCAAACACCTGAGAACTACTCGCCAAACATTAGTGAAACTGTGAAATGCGATGCAAACCAGAGGCAGAGATTGTTTGCCTACAAAGTAAATCACAATTTGAAATATGTTGGTTGCAGCGGTAAGGCACAACTTTTACTTTGAAGGCAAACGTTTTCAGTTTGCATTGTTTGTTTTTTCTTCAAGTTTTACTAGCATTAGGGTAATAGTTGGTGAGTGTTTGCAAAGAAATCGGCGCGTTCCATGCAAACAACGGGTGACCACAGCACCCTGCTAGCAACCAAGGAGGATTTTAGTGCACCACCCTCTTTGCGACTGATTTACCGGGAATATACAGTTGGGAATATACATTTTTTCCAAGTGACTAGAGATTGCCAGGGTGGGTCGCCAATCTCTAGGCCTGTGTGAGTGAAGTCTAATGCATTCCAGCATAAGTTGCATGTGGGACAGGTTACTTATGCTGAGCGCTGGATGTATTGAACTTGAAAAATAGGTTTGACATCAATCATGTGAAAGACAAATACACTGCTCAAAAAAATAAAGGGAACACTCAAGTAACACATCCTAGATCTGAATGAATAAAATATTCTCATTGAATACTTTGTTCTGTACAAAGTTGAATGTGCTGACAACAAAATCACACAAAAATCATCAATGAAAATCAAATTTATTAACCAATGGAGGCCTGGATTTGGAGTCACACACAAAATTAAAGTGGAAAAACACACTACAGACTGATCCAACTTTGATGTAATGTCCTTAAAACAAGTCAAAATGAGGCTCAGTATTGTGTGTGGCCTCCACGTGCCTGTGTGACCTCCCTACAATGCCTGGGCATGCTCCTGATGAGGTGGTGGATGGTCTCCTGAGGGATCTCCTCCCAGACCTGGACTAAAGCATCCACCATCTCCTGGACAGTCTGTGGTGCAACGTGACGTTGGTGGATGGAGCGACACATGATGTCCCAGATGTGCTCAATCGGATTCAGGTCTGGGGAACAGGCGGGCCAGTCCATAGCTTCAATGCCTTCATCTTGCAGGAACTGCTGACACACTCCAGCCACATGAGGTCTAGCATTGTCCTGCATTAGGAGGAACCCAGGGCCAACCGCACCAGCATATGGTCTCACAAGGGGTCTGAGGATCTCATCTCGGTACCTAATGGCAGTCATGCTACCTCTGGCGAGCACATGGAGGGCCGTGCGGCCCTCCAAAGAAATGCCACCCCACACCATTACTGACCCACTGCCAAACCGGTCACGCTGAAGGATGTTGCAGGCAGCAGATCGCTCTCCATGGCGTCTCCAGACTCTGTCACGTCTGTCACATGTGCTCAGTGTGAACCTGCTTTCACCTGTGAAGAGCACAGGGTGCCAGTGGCAAATTTGCCAATCCTGGCGTTCTCTGGCAAATGCCAAGCGTCCTGCACGGTGTTGGGCTGTGAGCACAACCCCCATCTGTGGACGTTGGGCCCTCATACCATCCTCATGGAGTCGGTTTCTAACCGTTTGTGCAGACACATGCACATTGGTGGCCTGCTGGAGGTCATTTTGCAGGGCTCTGGCAGTGCTCCTCCTGTTCCTCCTTGCACAAAGGTGGTGGTAGCGGTCCTGCTGCTGGGTTGTTGGTAGTGCCTCTAGCCTCTGGACACTACTTTGACAGACACAGCAAGCCTTCTTGCCACAGCTCACATTGATGTGCCATCCTGGATGAGCTGCACTACCTGAGCCACTTGTGTGGGTTGTAGAGTCCGTCTCATGCTGCCACGAGTGTGAAAGCACCACCAACATTCAAATGTGACTAAAACATCAGCCAGAAAGCATAGGTACTGAGAAGTGGTCTGTGGTCCCCACCTGCAGAACCACTCCTTTATTGAGTGTGTCTTGCTAATTGCCAATAATTTCCACCTGTTGTCTATTCCATTTGCACAACAGCATGTGAAATTGATTGTCAATCAGTGTTGCTTCCTAAGTGGACAATTTGATTTCACAGAAGTTTGATTTACTTGGAGTTATATTGTGTTGTTTAAGTGTTCCCTTTATTTTTTTGAGCAGTGTATAATTTAACTGAATGCAATCCTCCCAGCTGCTTAGAATCTTACACAGAAACTAAAGTTTGCTTGATGTGATAATCTTTGTACAAGTATGTATGTTTTTATGTTGTGTATTTAGGTAAGGTTGTATCCATTGATCTTGTTTAAACACAGATTTCTTGTGACTGTTGTGTTGATTTTTGCAAACTGAAGCAGTCAAAATGTGTCTCAGTAATTGGGATGAGGGGAGAAAATGTGATTTAAAAAAAAGAAAAACTGTGCAGTTACACATAAATTAGTTACACTAATACCTGCAGTTTGTTTGTTTTCGGCCATATCAGCAAAATCATTGCTCACCACTCGCCAAATTTGACTTACTTTTGTCTGCTTCTCCAAGGGTTAAGTTGCAGTTGAAGTGTTGTTGTTTTAATACAGTTGTGATGATACAAGAGTGCAGGACTTCCAAGAAACTGTTTAAAAATAACAGCTACTGTACCCTTCACACCTTAAAGGAGATATCAGCCAAATTTAAGTCTTTTGTAGAACTTAGTTTTAGAGTTTAATGGTCTAGCATAGAATGCCTTTATTATCATTATACAGGATGTACAATGAGATTGTCTATGTATGATCATACCTCATATAGCCACAAAAATGTGACCTGAAAGTCTTTCTTTCTGAATACTTAGAATTTGTAGCCTTCTTAGGATTTTGCAGACATGTTGCCTTTTTTTGTATTTCTACTGACTTTATTTTTTTCTTGAATAATGCTAAATCATGCTGTCCTTGATCCTGCTGATTCTCATTAATGTTTTAGTCTCATCGAATGTCTTTTCACAATGTGGAAATTAAATTGCCAGCTACTTCTGCAGCCAATAATGCAGATTAATCCTTGATTTTGTTGACGAATCCGCTGATTCATTTCACGCTTAAACAATAAGTCATTTAATCTATGATGTCTGGAAAAATAGGGAGTGACCTCTTAACTTGAACCTCAAGATATTCAGAGTTATCATCTCTCTAACTAACCCACTGCTTATTTAACTCTTCGTATCTTGTATTAGGTAACACTAAATCACAGCAGCTCTGGAGATCTGTGATGCTGTTTGTCATTTTAGAGTCCAGTCAGAAGATTGAGTCAACACAGTGTGAAGATGTGTATCACCTCCACAGATATCAAACTGATTCTCTTTCATACGTCCTCCTCCTCCTCTCTGCAGCTTCCTCACGCCACAGTGAGCTGTGTCGAATGTGTTTCTGTTGTGTTGCTGTTTGAACAAGTGCTGCTGTCCTTCTTTGGCTGCGATGCTGCCTCTCTTCTCCCCCGCAGTCCCTCCCTGTCTGACTTTGTCCGCATCTACAGACAGCAGTGCCCCCAGTCTCCTGCCAAACAGACGCGATACATTGTGAGTGCCGTGCACTTTACAGAAAACCATTCCTCACTTGGCATAACAGATTATCCCTAATCCTATGGCATGTCAGATTATTTATTCCTTGCATGTGTCATCTAAATGTTTGTATGATGATATGATTAGTAGTGATAACAAATGCAAATAGATGCTAAAGAAAGCTGCAGATGCATAAGCCTGGAGAAAACAAGTGTAATTTTCAGCCAGAACAGGAGTGGGTTTAATCTAGCATTTTGGCTTGAGCAGTAATGCTCATTGATAAGACACCCATTCACTGACTGTATTATAAATGCTATAAAGTAAGATCAAATTTACATAAACAGTATATTTTGTAGGTAATGGAAAAAGCCGAGCTTCTGAGAGATACTGATGCCAGTCTCCTTCCTGCTCTCCTACGTCTTCAGGAACTGGTGAGAAAGTGCTGCGTGCTGTTTGTGTTATCTGTAAAGTGAATTGTGTTATTGTTGTTGGTCCATGCGGATGATGAAGGGGGACTGGAGGAGCTTCATTTGTAATGGATGACCTTGAGCTGAGTGTGCGGTGCTCTTTAATGCTATTAAGGAAGGAAAGATGGCAACCACTCACAGCGTTTTAATTAAAAACACCAAAAGTAAAAAGACTTATGTGATTATTTGTGTTTCATCCCAACGAAAGCTGAGTGCTTAACGGTGGACTGTGAGCGTTAAGAGGAACCTGTCTTTTTAATGGCTTGCTGCTTCAGCTGCCGCATGGGATTTTAAAGTGATAATTAGGATGCAGATTTACACTTAAATAGAGGATGACAGGATGATGCATTGTTTAATCTCTAAATGTCTAGAAAAAATAAAATAAAACAGGAAGGACAGACAATGTATGTGTGTTACTGACATGCAGAGAATATACTGACTTGATGTTTCTTACATTTTCTACACATAACAAATTGACATCCCCAGTGCAGTTTTGCAGTTTCTCTCTACAATCCATGCATCCATTTTCTTAACTGCTTATCCAGTTTAGGGTCAAAGAGTGGCTGGAGCCCATCCCATATTGTATAGGCAGAGAGACAGGTTATATTTTGTGAAGTTTAGCAGTCCATCACAGGGCTAAAAGTGAACTAAACAACTATTCACACTCATATTCACACCTACAGTCAATTTAGAATCACCAGTTAACCTAACATGCATGTGTTTGAACTGTGCAAAGAAGCTGGACTACCCAGACCAAAAATCACCCACATTTTTATAATTAACATTCAGTAAGTGCTTCAATTCCCTTCGCTATAGGTCACGAACTGCCTGCCAGTATTATAGGCTGTGTGTGTGTGTGTGTGTCCATATGAAATATGCAAATATGTGAGGCTGGTATTTGTATATGTGATATGTACATGTGTGTATACAGCCTTCAGCTTGTATTGTGACTTTAATAAATAATCTTCGGTGACATAACCTTAAAGGGAACCTAAGTCAATTTAAAAAAATGAACTGTAGGAGGAAGCTTGTGTTTGCTGAGGAAATACACACACAGGGAGCTTTTGAAGAAGTCTGAAGCCACAGTGCTAGCCACTCTACCACTGTGCTGTCTTTCTAACATATCCTGTGTAATCCCATCTCAGCTTAATTATGTTTTAAAGGGCATTATGCTTGAGGGAACAATAACTTATGCTCAGGCAATAAATATAAGCATTAAGACATTTTCATTTAGTATTTGTTGGCATAACAAGATCTACATCTTTTCCCTCATCGCTGCCATCTGATATGCGATGTGCTTACAAAGTTATTTCGCTTATAAAAATTAAAAACTTTACATGATTTAAAATCGTCCAGTTTCCTCTTCAAGATCAGAATAAGATTGCAGATAGAAGTAACAGAAATGAGCATCCTCTGATGGGTGTCTGGGCTGTCCCTTGAAGATGGTGTCTGGAGGGGTTCAGAATAGAGCTGCTACCCCTCCACATTATAAGGAATTTAAATCAGCAGTAGTTTATTTACTTGTTTGTTTATTTTATGGGCAGACTGACAAAGCACCATAATGGCACCTCATGTTTCCCTTTTCTTCCCTTTATGGCTGCTTTAGCTGTAAAATGTATTATTTGTATTTTCTATTTCTTTTCATATATTCATGGATTCAAATTAAAATTAGCTTTCATCACGTTAATAAAATATTATTTAATTGTTCTCTTTTAAGGAGCATTCCTCACATATATATATATATATATATATATATATATATATATATATATATATAGAGAAAAACACAAAATTTTCACATTTGAAAAGCTGAAACCTGGGAATGTCATTTCGGCTTAATTAAAAATGCCTTAATTTTTTTTTCTCAGTCAGCATATCTAGTCAAGCAACTGTGAAGACATCCTGTCTCTGAGATCCCTGATCATAACTACATACATTTGTTCTTCAGGTTGAGGACAACGTTACCGTTATCCTGCTCAGTGAAATCATCTGGGACAAATTCAGACCAAACACAGGCTGCTTTGAGCCTCTTCTGCTCCATTTCCCTGACTACAGTAAAGGTATAATCATTCTCACACATGCTATGCCAACCAGTGTCATGGGTAACGTGCATCACACTGCATAATGATGACACACTGTAAGCATGTGCAGTGTGAGATGTGACATTTGTACCTGTGATTTTGTTTTCACACTTGAGGGAACGACTCTGGAGGAATATTGCATTATTAAGCACCACTGCATAAATTCAGCACTTAGTGTATTACTGAATCATTTTAGTTGAACATGTCAGACTCAGTGGCTGTCTTTGGAGAGACTTTAATTTTTGTTCTTTGGGCTGTTTGTAGGTGAGCTGCAGCAGATTTTGTCCCAGAACAGACATTCTTCATATTCAGCTGAGTTTTACTCCACGTACATCAACATTCTGCTGGGAGTCTTTTACTCCGTCTGTCGAGACCTCAGAGAGCTGCGACACCTGGTCAGAAACGCACCTTTACAGGTCACTGCTTTGATAATTTCTAAGTCTTCCATCTTTGATTTTTCCCTTTTGTCTTTTCAACTAGGCTGCCCTCAACTTTTCAAAGTTCTGTGAGCCATTGGCAGAAGGAAAAGGTACAAGGAGATCATTTCATTCATTTAACACCCTTTCTCTGCCTACAGTTGAAGCTGAGCTCAACTGAAAAAACATAGTAACCATATAAAATTGTCATGGTGACTGTACTCGCAGATGTTTGCAGACTACTTGCACATCCACCAAACTCTGAGCATCATTAGCTTTCAGTTGTAGATTTGTTTGTGTCCACTTGGCAGGTATAAAGCCAGATTTCTGCATAAAAGATTTAGATTTATAGTTCTGTATTGATATAACTTCCACAGTACTTAATTGATAGAAGGCATCTCAGATTCAAGGCTCATGATGTTCATTTCTTTGATCAATTTGTCAGAAATGTGTCAATTCAGTTACATGTAACAGCACTGTGGTCTTCATGATTTTTTTGTTCTGGATCATGCACAAATAAATAACTTTTTAGCAGCATGACCAAAATTATTGCGACCATATGCAATCAACTTGCGATATTATTTTCTTTGGAATGATTGCTACAAAGACAGGGACCAGGTCTACGATCGCTCGTAGTCAGTTGCCATCTTGCAAGAGACTTTGGTACATCAAGGTGGAGATAAAATAGCAATAAGACAGAGAGACTGAATGGGGTCAGCTGGGAATTGCATGCAATCTGTTTGTGATGATGATTAACTGTGATAAATTGGTGAAAAAATCTGCTGGTGGATGCGTGCATAGAAAGTCCAGCAAGAACCTCATAGATTTGAAACAGAAATTCTGAACCTCTTTCACAAGTAGTGATGTAATATTAGAAACATGGCATCTGACCAGATACTTACTCTGGATGGCATTACCTTGGCCTCCAGTAACACTGTGAGGAATCTTGGACTCATTTTTGACCAGGATATGTCCCTCAGTGTGCATATTAAACAAATATGTAGGACTGATTTCTTGCATTTGTGTAATATCTCTAAAATTAGAAACATCCTGTCTCAGAGTGATGCTGAAAAACTAGTTCATGCATTTATTACTTCTAGACTGGACCGCTGTGTTTCATTATTATCAGGTTGTCCTAAAAATTCCCTGAAAAGTAGCTTCAGTTGATCCAAAGTGCTGCAGCAAGAGTTGGCTTCTCTTTCATTGGCTCCCTGTAAATTCTCCTGCTAAATTTCTACCTATAACCTCAGTTATAAATTAGGCCAGCTCTTAAAGACCTCAGGCAAGTACCATATCACCCCATTAGAGCACTTTGCGCTCAGACTGCTGGCTTACTTGTGGTCCTAGGGTACTTAAAAGTACAATAAGAGGCAGATCCTTCAGCGTTCAGGCCCCTCTTCTGTTTTTGAGCTCACACTGTGAATGCAGTGGGCTTCTGACCTACTAAATTGTCTTTGGAAGATGTAAATCCTCAAAGCTTCTACACTTTCATGTTGAGTGGCACTGACCTTTTTACTGACTTAAAACCAAACAGGCATTGAAAATAAAGCCATGGCAAAATTGTTGTATTGGACTGCCTTCCCTTGAGGCCACTGAGTGTATAATTTTGAGTGTATATGTTAGGAGCGATAATGGGAAGGCTCCCCTTTGTGTCATAACTGTCTCTGGGTTTTCTTTCTTTGATTCAATGATAGTAGTTTTAAGCTGCTTCATGTCTTCAACAAGCTTGAAAGACAAAAATAAGAAGCCTAATCTCCTGGCAATAAAGAGTTCCTGTTGTTACCCCATGGGGTAGTTCCACATTGCTGTTAAAGTGTAGCTTCAGAGGCTCCTCACACGCCTGACGTTAGAATGAATTTGACGTTTTTTAGCTTGTGTCTGCTCTGGTGTCTTGTGAAAACAGTATGTGGATGTTTGTCCACCTGATGCTTCGGCTTCTCTCTAGTTGCCTGCTGTGGTTGGAAATGAGTGTTATGAGAGTAGAGTTTGCAGGCTGTAAACACATTAGAAAAAATAACCAAAAAGCTCTACAGAAATCTGGGAAACAGCTGAGCTGAGTGTTTATTCTCTGTTGGTTCAAATATTGATCTGTGCTGCTTTAATTGCTTTGTTTCTGCGAATGTTTTTTGTAGTTTTCCTGCTGTTGTTCTGTCACTTTGTGATGGTGTTTATAATTATATGTTTAGTGAAAGAGACTGACACCCACAAGCTGTGGAAACACATAGAGCCACATTTGAAAAAAGCCATGAAGACAGTTTACCTTCGAGAGGTGTCCAGGTCTGAAATTTTTACATTATTTTATCGATTGAATAAATTCTGTCGAGCTTCTTTCTGGACTGATGATTAAAGATGTGTCTTAGCCTCATCATCCATGTGTGTTCTCTATCCTCTGGTCAGTCTTCAGTGGGAGCAAATGCAGCAAATGGAGGAGAAGGAGGCTGGAGCCTTGCGAGGTATCAGCACACACTGAGGTCTACTGATGACGTTTACAGAGCAGATGCCAAACTGACACCACTCATACAGCGCAGTGACACTGGCCACTCATGCTCAAATTGTGTCTCTTTGTCTCCCACTCTGACCCCCCCCCCATGCATTAAAAATAGAATAATACTGCATGAAAGAATATGAGGATGTTGACTTATTGCATTTATTCTGCCCTCTGGAAGGTTTATCAGCTCACACTCACGTTGAATTGCCTTATTACTCCAAGTTCCTGTTGATTGCTGCTTATCTAGCGTCCTACAACCCTGCACGCACAGATAAACGCTTCTTTTTAAAGGTAAAGGAATATAATATAATAATACTTTCATTATTATGTCATATATAAAGTGTTGCAATGATGGCTGCTGATATTAAAGATGGCCAAAGTTTAAGATAATGAAGTCACTAAGACTCAAAGCCTCAGGCTTCAGACCTTTTTTTAAATTGGAGTGAGAGTAGATATCCATAATATGGTCATCTTAGTGGTAAAGCCCTTGCTATAATGCTGCTTTTGGGATTTTATTTATTTATTTTTAAATGTCATATTGTCTTGATTTTCATAAATTAATTACATTAATCACATCTTCTGTTTCTGCCCAATAGCATCATGGTAAAATAAGAAAAACAAACTTCTTGAAGAAAAATGAAAGGGTAATTATGCTAAACTAACTCTTACTTCCCCATTCATTTCATTCAGAAAAATTAAGCATGATGTTTATATCTATATGTCTCTCTTCTAGACAAGTAACCACCTTCTGGGCCCGAAGCCCTTCCCTTTGGACCGGTTGCTCGCAATTTTTTACAGTGTGGTGGACAGCAGAGTTGCTCCGACCGCGAGCATCTTCTCACAGGTCAGTCAAGTTCAATGCAGTTGAGATTTGCGGTTTGTGCCAAATTTGACTAAAAATGAAAAAAAAAATCACATACAATAAAAGCTTTTTTAAAAACATGTTTAAGGCACAAAAAAAAAAATCTCCTTTTGAGCTGAAATACTTCAGTTTTTTTGTTTTTAAAAAAAAAAATTCCATACTCAGAATGGCCTTCGGGAGACTCTGCCTGCAGTAATAAACCTATGTTGCCTTATTTGCCAGAAATCTACATTTTCCTTTTATTTCAAACCATTTAGTAAACTAAAATATGTATTATGTTTGAGTAGATTAAACCCCAATCAATAAATGTTGTGCAAACAGCATAAAAACAGCTGGCTACCTCTTATCTTACCTTCTTCTAGTACACATAGTCTGCTTGGAAAAGAGTAAGTGTAGCTGGTTCACTTGTAGTGCACTGCTACAGAACATTTTTGGGCACTGCCAATAATCCCAGTATACAGGAAGACCCTGGTACAGTATGTCCTACCTCCCTGAAAAAAGTATGAAGTGAAGCTCAGAGAAAACTTTCCTTCTTCAGCTTCAGATTGTGAGCACGGCCTCCTACTGTCAAACTCTGAACAGGGATGAGTTTTGATTAAAAAGATGTACAGTCTCATGTAAAGAAAGCACCTCCTATTTCAATTTCATGGTTTTACATATCAGAACTTTAAAAAATATTCACCTGGTCCTTAGCCAGTCTCAGAATTATCTAAATACATCCTGAGATGAACCATCACATGATATATTACACTGTGTCATTATTTATTTAACAAACACTAAGCCAAAAAGCAGGAACACTGTGTGAAAAATTAAGTACACCCCATGATTCAACAGCTTGTGGAACCACCTTTAGCAGCAATGACTTGCAATGGCCGTATAACCCTTCCCAGATTGATGGGCAGCAACACTTGCCTTTTTAACTCTTTCGCTTATAAAGATGACATTTGTTCTGATTTTATGGAGACCTCACACTTATGAGTGCATTTGATTAGCAGCACCTGGCTGCTACTTACCCTCTTAATTCCTTTGGAAATTGCAAAGGTGTACTTATTTTTTCACACACTACTTCTGCATTTCGGCTTAATTTTTGATAAATAAATGATGGCACTAATATGTCATGTTGTTGTTTATCTGTTGTTGTATTTAAATAATTTTAGAACCTGGTAAGGACCAGATTAATTGTCATTATGTCCTGATATGTAAAACCTTAGAACTGAAAGAGGGTGTGCGTTCTTTTTTGCATGACTGTATGTGCACCAAGATTACTTATCCAAAATAATTAATTTCCTAAGCTTCTGATAACATGTCTCTGCCTGTCTTTTTTAACACCACCATGTTATGTCAGTTAAACTGAGTTCTGCAGTAGTCTGTTTCCCCTCATTTAGTCCTGCAGTGTAGTTTTCTCTGTGAAATCCTAAAGTTAGCCTCAGGGTATGACTGAATATAGAAAATAATTTCACACTTTTTTCCAATTTGCCTGATAAACCAAGGAAAGAGAATGGACACCATAATAATATGAGGATGGTAAAGGATTTTTTAAAATTTCTGTGTGTAACAGTGCTGTATTTCATGTTAAATCAAGCCTAATAAAAAAGAAAAAGGACAGTTTCCTAGCCATATGGTCAAAGGGAGTTTTGAGATCTGAGGCCAAACACAGACCTATCTATGGGCCCAAGCATGAAATGGTTTTAGGAAATTAGGCTCGACCCATATCTGTGCAACTGGCTATCATCATTTAATGGCTCTGCATCAAAGTGGAGAAGCTGCATTTTAAGAAGTGGAGCAGAGACTCATTTTGGCTTTCCTCCGTCCCCGTTTAGATCTCCTCGCTGGTGACCCTACAGCTGCTGGCTCAGGTCAGTCATGACGACCAGCTCGACGCCCCGAAGTATAAATGTGCCGTTTCTCTGGACTTCATCTGCGCCATATCCAGGTGTGTGCGTGTGTGTGTGGGCGCGCGCACACTCATTCTTTTAATGCACATGAATGAGACTGACTGGATTATTCAAGTGAACTGACCTTTTACAGTTTTCCCTCCCCCCCACTGAAAAATGTGTTTTGTGCGATTTATCTTCCAGGACGGTGAACTTTGATATTGTCAAGTATTTGTACGACTTCCTGTGAGCCTGCGGTGCATGAAAAGAGAGATGACGTGCAGTGACAGTCAGACAAAGGCACATTCCTTTCTGCAAGAACACACCTAAGGACAAGCATTTGGAAACATAAGAAGCTCAGAGGGGAAATTAATCCAATTATGTCACTGCCCCCTTGTGGTTGATGATTGAGCTCTTTGTTTAAATATTTGAATTTGTAGAAAATAAATTTTGCACCTTGAAACTTGACTTTATCTTGGTTTAGTTTTGTGAATGGATGTGGTTACATTTTCATAAATATACTAGAGATTTATTTTATCTTTTATTGTATTGTAAACATCCAGTTTAGACTTTAGTATAGCAGAGGGATAAGTTTGTTATGCTTTAAATAGGGAAAAACAACAAAACTTTGTGCAGCTGTAGCAGTGTTGATGTAAAGTGATCCTGGCACCATGCAGGTGAATCATCGTCCTTGCTCAGAGGCAGGATTTTATGTGGGTAATGTGTTTTTAATCTGTTGTATGAGGGCACCGAAGTCGGAGGCTATTATTAATACAATTCATAAGCATTAATGGAAGATGTTTAAAAAAAAAATCCCCCAAATTCAGCTCCAAGTCACAACTGATAGTTTGAGCTTGAAAAAGCAAAGAACAGAAAAATATTGAAAATATGTGAGTCATCAAAGTATTTGGAGGAATCTCTATAAAGATCAATGAGAAGATAAGGGGGGGGGGGTGCTGAAGCAGATGTACAGCACTGTGTCTCCAGGCTGGTAGATCATCTATTGGCCCTCAAAGGAGGCTTACTCGTTTAATCTATAGGAATATTTCAGGATTTATTAGGATATATTCTAAACATACACCCACTTTATTAGGTACATCTGCTTAATGCAAATATATAATCAACCGATCACATGGCAGCAATTCAGTATATTTAGACATGGTCAAGGCAACCTGCTGAAGTTCAAACTCAGCATCAGAATGGGGAAGGCAAGTAATTTAAGTGACTTTGAAAGTGGCGCGGATGTTGGTGCCAGACCAGGTCTGAGTATTTCAGAAACTGCTGATCTGGGATTTTCCTGCACAAACATCTCTAGGGTTTACAGAGCACGGTCCAAAAAGAGAAACCATCCAGTGAGCAGGAGTTCGGGTGATTGTTGATGCTAGAGGTCAGAGAAGAATGAACAGACTGCTTTGAGCTGATTGGAAGGAACCAGTAACTAATAACCACTCATTACAACCAAGGTATGAAAAACATCTCTGAATGCACGACACGTCGAACCTTGACTACAGCAGCAGTGTCTGTCCTGTCGGCAAAGAACAGGAGGATACGGTTTGGATCACCAAAATTAGACAAGAGGATTGGAAAAAAGTTACATGGTCTGGTGAGTCTCAGTTTCTGCTGATGGCAGGCTCAGAATTTGACATAACATGAAATCACGGATCCATCCTGAGTTGTATAAATAGTTCAGGCTGCTGGGAGTGTTGTGTAAACACCCCAACCTACCTGAGTATTGTTGCTGACCATGCCCCCCCCCTTTTATGACCACAGTGTATCCATCTTCTGAATGCACACACACAAAGCTCAGATCATTCACTGAATTCAAATGGCCTCCACAGACACCAGATCTCTTTGGGATGTGGTGGAATGAGAGAGGCTTATCAGGGATGTACAGCCAACAAATCTGCAGCAACTTCTGTGATGCTACGTTGATATGCGCCAAAACCTCTGAGGAATGTTCCCAGCACCTTGTTGAATCTGTGCCACCAAAGATTAAGGCAATCCTCAAGGCAAAAGAAACCCCAACCTGGTACTAGCAAGGTGTACATGCAAAATTAGGAAGATTATTTCATGCAGGGACAATTTGTTCCCTTAATTTACATTTGAAATGTTTTCACGATTTCTCAGCTGATTTCATGCTGTTAAAAATGCAAAACATGAAACGCACTGACACATTACACTGTAAAGTTTCCTTATAGTGTTTTTATTGTTTATTTTTAGTGTACAAATAGGCAGAAGCTGAACTCAAACACATTCTGCAGTCGTCCAACAGAAGGCACAAGATGAGCATAGCCAAGAAACACAACAAAACTAATCTGCAAAAGCTGAATAAAAAGCAAACCATTCAGCCAAAGAAACTCCCACACACAGAGAAAAGCTGCAAAACCACAAGCCTGCATTTTGTTCCAACTTACATTTTTGTTTTCAAAAGATTTTTAAAAAAGAAGAAGCTTAAAACATATATAAAAGGTAAACATTTGATAATTGTATCTGCACCACTAAATCGCTCACCTGCTCCTGTTTTACGGCCATCGACTTAATCAAATTAGCATGGATGCAGAGCACAGTGCAGTCATACCACCCTCCTGTAAACCCCACAGGCAAGAGCGGGTAAACAGAGGTTTGAGTAATTTGGTGCAGAGGGACTCAGAAAATAAAAAAAATGATTTGGAAAGCCTAGTCGAGTGTAGGTAATTGCCACTCTGCTACTCCACTATCTCCCTCCTTTATGCCTCACGGTGTCTGAGGGTAAGTGGACCGTCTGAGAGATCATCCCTCATGCCAAGGTGGCCTTGGGAGGGATCGCCATCATTAAACAAGGACAATGAGCAGTCTGCAAAGGCTGACTGAGTCATCCCATTTAAAGTGCATATGTGTCACTCCTTTAGAGATTAAACATAAGATATATGTCAGTCTCCAAGACGCACTGGCATCATATTAAAGTGGATTCAATCTTAATAGAAATCTCAGTCTATAAAATTACCCTTTTTTAGACCCGAGGCGATGTTCTGAAACACTCAAGTCAAATCATGAATGAGGATGAGGTAGTCGGACACAACGGGTCCTAAACACTTCGTCTCCGGTTGTGGATCATGGCCACAATGTGGGTGAGATCCAGACTCTTCATCATCACCTCCATGAAATCTTCATCACTGCGAGCACCAGCCACAAACTCCTCCAGCGAAAGTTCCCCTGTTGGAGGAGGCACATATTGTATTTAGTCAGATTTAAGTGGGTTTTCAGCTAATTTATCACTTTCCGTGCGCAACAAAGTCACATTCACAATAGACAGTTTGATATATTGATATGATATTTTAATATTACTGGTGCCGTATAGCTTTGCAACTCAACCCGTTATTAAGTAAACAGTGGAAAATGCCAGTAAATGTCACTAACTTTCCTCCAGCTTTTAAAAAAATGATTATTTTTGGTAGCTTGCAAATACAGAACAACAGAACAAGGTCATAAACACATTTTTAGAAATGTTTGAGATCCCTGAAACACCCTTCTATGCTCTTAAATCATTTCCAAGTGCTCAGCCTTGATTTAGAGTTTTTTTTTTACATTTTATTTATTTAATTACTTTGTTTGTTTACGTCCCATGAAGCTCACAGTTATGCACGGCACATTCATACACTAAAAACATGTACTCAGCTAAACAGGCACACAAGTTTATGAATGCTCACAGACTCATTTCGCTTATATTCCAATTTATAATCCTCATTTACCATCCAGATTTTTCTCTAAATATCTATTTACTGTATAGAGGCAAGCATATGGCATGACATTTGTAATACTGTCTGATCATAAGTTTGTCAATGGCAGCAAATCAGAAGAAAGGTGACTTAAAGAGAGAAAGAAGAGAACTAAAGAGCCATAAAAGACATAAAATGAACTGGGAGGCTGCACCAAGATAAAGTATGGGATTAATAAGGATTCTTTTCGAATTGTGAATCATGCAAAGTAGAATCCATGAAGAAAAATACGGAGGTGGAGCTGGAGAGCTCGAGAGTTTCACATAGGCAAAACCATAGATATTATAATTTAAATTTCAAGAACGTCTTCTTTTTAAATATCCGGTGCCTACATTACCCATGGTGCATTTTAACCTTCAGGTGTGCAGCTGGAGATTTGGATGTCTGCACAAAAAACTGCATTAACTATTTTGGCATAAGTAGGTTATGCTTAAACATAATAAGACCTTATCTTGTCCTATCTTACTATGACTCATTATCTTATAATCACATGACATATAATAAGCTTTAAAGGTACTTCTTGTACATTTCTGTGTTTAATGGTTTTACAATCTTCCAAAATGAACTGCAGCTATCAGCACAATGTGAAAATACAACCATCATACAACCATCATGGCTCAACCATCATCAAATATCTGTGTATCGTGTTGAATGATACTAATGGAAGTTGACTTGGGCAGGCTGTACCTTCATGCAGTACCACAAGATGGTGTAGAGAGTCAATATAACTTTAATTCATGTTTCAGAACTTCTTATACTTAGTCAACTTTGCACTTCCTGTTTGTATTAATAATAAAATACAACATAGAGGTAGAGCTTAGCAAGTTACTTTATTTAAAGTAGTAAAAATATTGTGTGGAAAAAAGTTGCATCTTTCATACCTTCTTTAGATTTAGTCTCTTATCTTTTGTTTTCACAGTGGGGATGAATATCTAATCTCTGTCCACCCACAATTTGTTTTCTTCCTCAACTCCTATCTCCATACTGTGCCAGCACACACTCACCATCTCCATTTATATCAATCCTGTCAAACACGCGGTTAGTGAACTCCTCTGCAGATGTTTCCTGATTTTCATTCCCATTGATTGCACGGATGGCCTGGGAGAAGACGAGGAAAATGATTATGTTTGCCAGATTAGAGGCTAAAACATGTATTCTGGTGCATGATAGTCTGATTGTACCTTGATGATGTTCAGGAGCTCGTGGCGGTCAATGCAGCCATTCCCATCCACATCATAGAGTTTGAAATACCAGCGCAGCTTGTGCTCCATCTTACCCCGCATCACCAGACTTAGAGCAGCCACATACTCCATGAAGTCTATGTAGCCATCCTGCAGATTAAAATTGTCATCCACAAACATACACGTTTTATTTTCAATATAATGACTAAACAAATGCACCATCCCTCAGCTGAAATAGATCCCCAGCTGCAAAAGCAATCCAAGGGGAAGTGAAGCGCGCCAGGACGGAGGATTATCTCCCGTCTGCGTCTCAACAATCTCAGCATCAAAGCATCCTTTTGCAGATAATCTCACTGTCTAAATCATGCACAGATTACTGTGGCCTTTTTTGTAAGCTGAGCAGGGGGTGGCTAAATATAGACATACAACTCCTCAGACAGACATCCTGCCATGACCCCGTCGCTACCTCAGAGATGCTCTCAATTAAACTGAGGGTCAAAATGGGATACAGGGGACACATACTGCCTATATTTAGAAAATGTATTTGCAAATCTTTTAGAGTTTTGGTATTTTAAGTCTTTCTGTTAATTTTTTTCCCCAAATGGGTGTTCCAAACAGGCTGAAATTCCCTAGATGGGTTGCTATCTGACACTCATTATTTCCTGGTGGAAATAAAACCTGTACCTATGGGCGGATGATGCACTCCTGGTACAGACTTAAAAGGCCTACACAGAAGCCACACACCCAGACTTAAGGACACACAATATATGTTCAAACCAAGATGATTAGTTTTGTTTCTCTTTGTGTTGATTTTGTATCTCTTTTTGTGGGTCTCTGTGGTTTTTCATTTTCTCTCTGTGGTTCTTTTGCATCTCCTGGCATTCCCTTTGAATGTCTTAGAGTTTGTTTTTATCTCTGTTTGCATCTATTTGTGCTCATGTTGCACTTTTGTAGTCACATCTGTCTTTCAAATAAACAATTTTAACCCATTTCTGGTCATTTTGAGTCTCTATGCAGTTGCCTTTGTAGTCGTTAGGTTGACTTGCCACCAAAAAATGCTTAGTGTCACTTCAAACTGAGCCTCTTGTGCTCAGTTCAGTGAAACTCATAAATTCAAGCTAGTTGTTAGGGAAGTTGATTTGAGACAACATGTCCTTGAATGATGCAAGTTTTTTTATCTGAACAAAATGTTTTAAGAATTTTTTTTCTCTTTTGTTTATTTTAAATGCAGCATTAAAGACTTTAGAAGCACAAAACAGGCCCTCTCAGCCAACAGAAAGTAACTGTCATGAAATTACAAAGTCAAGGCCCCAGATTTATTGGTTGCAGGGCTGCAGCTGTGAGGAATCCCACAATCTATAAACTAATGTATTATCTTGCAGATGGATCAGGTTTATACTACATTTAGTGCAGTGAATATTTAATCAATTAACTGAAAAAATATTGATTAAACTATGATCACTTCCCTAAATCGCTCAGTTTATGAAATAAGTAACTTGTTGAGTAGTCAATTGTTGGAAAACATGATAAGCAGCAATTAATTGCTAAAATATTTCATGTAATCAATCTCATTTGACCTCTTTCAGATTTTTATATATATATATATATATATATATATATATATATATATATATATATATGAAAATGTGCAAATTATAAATATATAGATCTATAACAAAACAACCAAATAAAAGAAAAATTATTTGCTCATGTTTCATCCTTCAGGCCATCATAGACGTGCGCTCCTATTTTAGCTTCTAATATGTTTGTTATATCACTACTGTATGTTCTTTTATTCTTCAGGAACCCTGTCATCTTTTTCATTTTTAAATACGTAGTGAAAACTGGAATCATCTCACCTTGTTCATGTCAAAAGTGCGGAACATCTGCTCGATGTAGGCATTGGCCTCCGGGTCCAAACCTCTCAGCCCGAAAAATTGCTTGAACTCGTGCAGGGTGAGCTGCCCTGAGGGGCACTCAGTCATGAACTTCTTGTACCACAGATGCATCTCCACCGCCTGCAGGTCGTCCACAGTGCAGCCGTTTGAATTACCCATTTTTTCTCCCCAAAATGTAGATAAGGTAGCTGGACTCTGTTAGAAGCTGGTGTGCAAACCTCACAGCCCGAGTGGTCTACTGTGAAGCGGATGTCGTCCCTCTTCACAGTCACAAAACACTGGGACTTTTAGGGTGAGAACAGTGGCTGGATGGCGCCTTTTGTAGCTCAAGTGTGTGTGTGTGGGGGGGGGGGGGTTGAGGTGATCCACACCCCTTGGTGTTCTCCTTGTGTCTAATCACTGGCTGTAATCCAGAGAAACATGCAGATGATCATCTTAATCAGCCAGCTTGAAGGGCAGATTGGCTGTTCCATGTTTACCCTGAGATGTGCTGACAGATATGAATTCAGCTTTCATCCCTCACGTGCAGTGCCTGGCTCTGAATGATGGAATACATCTGCCTCAGCATGTGGAATCCAGCATGAGTGATGCAGCATTAATGCTATGGGTGAAACCTAAGCACACAGGAAAACATGCTGCTCAAACTATGCTTGTCCTAGCAGCATTAGACTTATTAATATCTGTTAATGCTGATTCATTTAAAATTTAAAATGAACAGGGGTCAGTCCTATCTGGCCCACAAAGTCTTTTCCCACACTAATAAAAGAAAATCAGAAGTTTTAGCAGTTTGTTGGTCAGGAGCATTCAGGTGCGTGTTAACACAATGCCAAAGTAGATTGTTGCTGCCCATCAATCTGGGAAGGGTTATAAGGCTATTTCCAAACAATTTGGAGTCTGTCATTCTGCAGGGAGGACAATTATTCACAAGCAGAAAACATTCAAGACAGGTGCCATTTTTCCCAAGAGTGGATGTAGCAGCAAATTCACCCCATGCTCAAATCGTGCAATGCTCAGAGAAACTGCAAAAAATCCAGAACAAAACAAGAGCTACATCTCAGACTTCACAGGCCTCAGTTAGCATTTTCAATGTTAAAGTTTATGACAGTATAGTAAAAAAAAAGACTGAACAAGTATGGCTTGTTTGTAAGGGCTGCCAGTAGAAAATCTCGTCTCTCTATATGGAACATGGCAGGATGGTTTAGGTTTGCATTTGAACAAACTACAAGACTCCTGGAACAATGTCCTTTGGACAGATGAGACCAAAATGGAGATGTCTGGCCTTAATGCACAGCACCAAACACAGCACATCAGTACGAACACCCTTACCACCTTATTTAAGAGATTACCACCCATCTCACAGCCTGTTCTCCCTGTTATCATCTGGGAGAAGGTTCAGGAGGGTCAGCTGTAGATCCAGCAGACTTTTCTACAGCTTGTTCCCACATGCTGTGAGAGCACTAAACAAACTGTGACCAGGGACCTTCTTTGAACATTTGCACAATTCTTGTTTTGCACAGTACAGCATATGCACTTCAACACTTAGGCTCTCACTACTCAGTGTGAATGCCACTGGCTGCTGGCCTTATTACTGTTTTTATATCTGAGTATATTTATATATTTTAGTTAGATTGTTTTTATTTGCACCACTTCATTGCAAGTGAAACACCATTTTGTTCCTGTTTTGCATTGCAACTGCAGAAATGACAATAAAAAACCTTGAATACCAACTATCAGCATAGTGGTGGAAGGATGATGATATGGGCTTGTTTTGCATCCACAGGCCCTGGGCACCTTGCAGTCATTGAGTCAACCACGAACTCCTATGTATACCAAAGTATTCTAAATGTGAAGCCGCCTGTCTGACACCCAAAGCTTGCCTGAAAATGAAAATCCTCAACCTGACTGAAATGCTGTGGCAGGATCTTAAGAGAGCTGCGCATAAACAAATATCTGCAAATCTCAATGAACTGACGCAATATTGTAGGAAGAGAATTACTCTATAGTGATGTGAGAGACTGATAATGTTACATAGAAAATTATAATTCAACTTATTGCTACTGAAGGTGGTTCTAAAAGCTGCTGAATCATGTCGTGTATTTCGCATTTTGGCTTAGTGGTTAGTAAATAAATAATGACAGTGTCACATGTTCTTGTTCATCTGACATTGTCTTAAAATAACTCTGAAACCTGGTAAGGACTAGAACTGAGTTTCGGTTAGAATAAAGAGGGTCTTACTTTTGCAAGCTCAAACAGCATATACCTCGTGACCACATGTCAGCTGTAACAACTCCTCTCACTGGGCTTGTTATCAGCAACTATCCAGAATAAGGAAGCTATACGTGAAATCCTAAAAATCCTGTAATATGTGGCTACTTGTTTCATCAATAAAAAGGGCAAAGTAAGCTGGAAAAGCAGTGGGTTGTTTTTTAGGAGATCTGGTTTGGCATGCTGCTTAATGATTGTCCTGTGAAATGTCCTTATATGGCATTTTATAAATAATCTTTTTATCCTTTATGTCATTTTCAACCAAGAAAACAAAGGTTCAACAGTATCAGCTTCTCTGTGGATTTGTGTTTTGTTAAGTCTGCAGATAAACAGGATTACTACAAATGCTCTCATTGAGAAGTTTATTTGGATACCACAGATTAAAGCCAACGAGGCGTTACAGTTCAACTTAGTGTAATAATAATAATATCAAAACACAGAAAATAATATGACATTCGTGTCTAAGTGCTGTCACATGAAATTAAACATTAGTGGTTTGTTACAATGACTGAGTAATCATACTCAAACGCATACGCATGTTGTGTTCTGCAGCTATGAGTGCATTTTAATTTTAGCAACATATTTTTACAGCTTGTAAATGTCATAAAAGACAAATAACAGATATATACTCTACATGTGAACATTTAAATAGCTTTTAAATCTTCTAACAGTTAAAAGAAAGAATAAATAAATTATATGTATATGTATGTATATATATTTGTGTATATATATATATTTGTGTATATATATATATATATATATATATATATATATATATATATATATATATATATATATATATATATATATAAATAAATACAAACCTAAAACTAATTTGTCATTTTTAAGCAACGCAGCAAGGGCTAAACTCAGAAAAGTGTTCTTCCTGTACATTTGCATTAGTGTTCATTACCCTGTGACAGAAGGTATGATGGATGACTGGCCTGGATATACAGCTTCCAACTGTTTGGAAGAGCTTCTCCTAAACATGGATATTTACCCACACATACACTGCCAAAACTATATTAGAAATAAACTATGTTTTAAAAGCTTAAAAAGGTAAAAAGCTTCAGTAAGGCATTGTTTTCATTCTTCGTTCAGCTTCATATTCATTTACAGTGTCTTCTTTAGGTCTCCTGCTCATGTGACACAGATAGACAAAGTTATAACAGATGAATAAAGTCACTGTGGCTCCACTTCAGAGCTCGGGCAGAACTCTCTGGCCACACCAGGGACGCTTTTCCTCTTCCCCCAGTGCAGGTGTCTGTAGATGGAGTCAAAAACTGACACAGTGTAGTGTGCAAACAGGCTGGTCCACTTCACTGCATCCACCATCCACTGCACAGAGCGCCCCGCAAACGCCACAAACACTGTGGCGTAGTGTGCCAGCAGCAGCAGGCTCCTGCCCAGCTGCCTGCCATGGTTGATGAGCAGGTTGACTCTTTGGTCATGTCTTGCCATCATTATAATTTCTTCTGTATTATCCACAAGCAGATATGAGTATTTTGGGGTCAGGTCTTCGTTTCCTTGGTGTATATTTTTACGCAGATACTCTCTAAAGAGGAGTAGGCGCTTGTAAATTTGCACACAGTCCCTTACGTACGCAGCTCCCGGCCGTCCAATCACAGCAGAGGAAGTTTTGTTTCCGGGAACGTTTGGTGATGTGGCTCTGCTCTGAAATCCATCCGAGGAAATATATCAAATAAAAGCCAGACACATTTACCTGGAAAGCACTCGTACAGGTGAGTCAAGCGTGTTTTCTTTTAAAAACACTCACCTGACTGGGCTGTATAATACAGCTGTCATGCACGGAGGAGAAAAACTCAGCGAAGCCGATTTTAAAGACGCTGTCCTTATTTACCTGTTATCAGCGTCAGCTAGCCGAGCAGCTCCAGCTAACTTATTACTGTGTCGTGGAAACTACGGCCGCTGTAAACGGATGTTTTCACGGAGCATCCTGTTCGAGGAGGTGTCTCTTCATCTTCAGAAGTGTTTGCTGGTTTCTGAAGACATCAGCGTCCAGCCGCTCGAAAAGTTTGCCGTGCATTTTCGCGTTAGCTAGCTTATAATCTTTGCTGTTCACAAAAAGAGTGACGCAGCCGCAGTGGAACGTCCGGCAGGTTCGGTGAGATTCGGCGCTGTCCGCTCCGGCTCGGAGAACTCACAGGGAATCTATTCTTCAGAGGGAAATCGTAACCGCAAACCCCTACGACCTAAACTACAGCGTAATCACCTCATTCTCCTTATTTTTCTCCTTTGGACCCTAATGGCGGTGGGAAAACCGACTTAACAAGGCGTGCACTTTCCTGGAAATGTACCGACACATCGGGTCGACGCAGATCGCATCTACTGTGATTGGCCTGCTCAGCACTGTTTATTCCATCTATGCATTTCCGGCTTATTTGCTGTTTAGATTTTATCAGCGCGAGAATAAACAGCGTCTCTATATAAGGAATAATAATCATAGCATCGAGATAAGGACTCTCAAATATCAGGAAATTCATGGACCATGATTGCTGAAACTATCGGAATGGGCAAAGAAATGGAAAAACTTTAGGGATAAATATGTCTGTCCATGAAAAAATAAAATGACCAGAACAGTACCAGCATTTTTATTTGTTTATATAGGCTGGCACCGCATATAAAACACATTGATCACCAGATTGTCAATAGTGGCCTGTGGGATGTTGGCCCATTCCTCGTTGAATGCATGTGCATGTTAAGAGGCAGGTCATTTTAACTTAACCTTTTGGGTTTGTGCGTTTATATTTTTGTTGAGTGTAGGTCAACAACTCATTTACAACAGATTAAAAATGTCTTTTTCAACTGAGATCTGGCCAAGAGGGCAGCAGAAATCACTACAAATATAACATCACAGTTTTATAAACATATTTTAAGTGGCCAAAAAGGATTGGATTGATTATATCTTGGCATAATAGCACAGTCATAAAGATACTTGCAAAACAGATAATTATTTTATACATAATATAATATGCCTGCCAGTACCTACTCAAAGTGGTTCTAAAAGCAGAAGTGCCTAAAATGTTCCAGTTTTGACCTCTAATTATAAATATTTAAGGCTTTTCTCTCATTTATAGCAACCTGAACCAAAACAACCTGAAGGCAGATAGTGACTTCTTAATTGATTTTGTAGAGCTTTTGACCAGCTGTCAGAGTTGCAGAAGTTTAAATATTTTTAAAACTTCCCACTTTGGCTCAAGTTATCATGTTTTGATGCCTTTATTGACAGCAGTGCCTGTGTGATGAGTTTATTTTGTAAGCTGTTGTCTCCGAGTTATGAACTTTAATCTCAAATACTCCTCTTTCTGCTGCCTGCATGTGCACACAAAGTAAAATCAGTATGCTTGTATTCATGCCTTCACAGAACATGTATTTGAGCTGTTTATTAATCTTACTGGAAAATTAAACTGTTTGCTCCAGCTGAAGTTAGACTAAGGCTGAACATTGATGTAGGAAATACAGTGGATATAAAGTGTGTATACTCCTGTTAGAATGCTAGATTTTGGTGATGTTAAAAAAATATGACCACAATAAATAATTTCAAAACTTTTCCCACCTTTAGTGTGACCTATAACCTGTAAAATTCAGTTGTACTGCTAGGGGCAAAAATATAAAAATGTACAATAAACTGGTTGCATAAGTCTGCACACCCTTAAACTAATAGTTTGTTTAAACACATTTAGATTTAATCACAGCATTCAGTCTCCTTGAGTAGGAGTCTGTCAGTATGACACATTTTGATTTGGCGATATTTGCCCATTTGTCCTTGGAAAAAGCACTCCGCTTCAGTCGGCTTATGAGCGCGTCTCTTGTGCACAGTCCTCTGCAGTTCACTCCACAGTTTTTTGTATTTGGGTTTTTTTTTAGCCATTCTTTTGTTGATTTGGGTGTATGCTTGTTGTCATTGTCATTTTGAAAGGTGAAATTCCTCTTCATCTTCAGCTTTCTAGCAAATGCCTGAAGGTCCTGGGCCAGAAGTGACTGGTATTTGGAACTGTTCATAATTCCCTTCACCTTGACTGTCCGGTTCTAGCTGAAGAAAAGCAACCCCAAAGCATGATACCGCCACCACCATGCTTCAGCGTAGGTTTCAGTGATGCAAAGTGTTGATTTTGCACCAAATATACCTTTTGGAATTTTCTCACATGCTTTTGGGACACTTGCTGTGGGTGTTTTTTGTTTAGTTTTTTTGTTGTATTTTTTATTTTTATTATTATTTTTATTTTTGCAAATTGTAGCCAGTTTAGATGTTTGTTTTTTTTTGGTCAGAAAAGGCTTCTGTTTTGCAACCCTACCCCCTAGTCCAGACATATAAAAAATACAGAAGATTGTTGTCACATGTAGTACGCATTCCTGCAGCTCCTTCGTTGTTGCTGTAGGTCTCTTGGCAGCCTGTCTCACCAGCTTCATCAATTTTGGGGGGGACATCCAGTTCTTTGCAATGTCACTGTTGTCCCATATTTCCTCCCCTTTTTTAAGAATGTCTTCACTGTGTTCCATGGCATATGCAACTCTGTGGACATTATTTTTTGTACTCTTCTCCTGCCTGATACCTTTGAACAATAAGATTGCTTTGATGCTTTGTAAGCTCTCGCTGAACCATGGCTTTTGCTCTAGGAGGCAACTGAGTAAGTGTCAGGAAACTCTTACTTGGACAGCTGAACTTAATTTGGAGTTAATCAGTGTCTCTTTAATTGATGGCAGGTGTGTAACTAAGAAGACTGAATGTTGTGATTAAATCAAAAGGTGCTTCAACAAAGTTTTAGTTTAAGAGTGTGAACACTTATGCAACCAGCTTATTACATTTTTTATTTTTTTAATATTTTTGTTCCTAACTGATTTGTTTGTTTTTCAATTGAACTGTACACGTTATAGGTTACAATAAAGGTGGGAAAACTTTTTAAATGATTTGTTGTGCTCTCATTTTTCAACATCACAGAAACCTGGTATTTTAACAGGGGTGTGTACACCTTTTATATCCACTGCAGATAAAAAGTGTCAGATATATTACATATCCCGTATTTTATCTCAAGTGAGCAGTGAAGGGTTTGCACGGGTGCCATAAAGAAGGCAATTTATTTGTTGGACATTCAACTACACTGAAACCCATAATTTCTTTTACATGTTTTTTTACTGTCACAGTGCCATCTTTATGCTGAGCCGTCTGGCCACAGTCCTCCAGGAGCTCTCTGGAGAGGAGGGCCCAGATGGAGACCCGCAGGTGAGAGAGCGTCACATAAATTTTAACAGCTTATAATGAAGAGTTTTTGAGCCAGCGGTGTCCCCAGCTTTTAAATGTCTGAACTTTATGTTGAGGAAATCATTCCTTTAATGGAGAAGCAGACAATGAGAAGAAATATTTGCTTGTGTTTGATCTTTTGACAAAATAATTAAACAGCACCTGTCTGTTGATAAATAGTTCAAACAACTTTTTTTTTACTGGCGCAAATTTAGGCTACAGAGTGTGTGTAAACTTTACAGAGCTCATGTCAGTGTTGGACCGACTGTGTTGGACCAAACGTAATAGGTAAACCAATCTGCATTTGTTTGCTTTTTAAAGGGCACACTAGTGCCTCAGCTCCCTGCTGATGAGGGTCAGGCTACAATGGGGTCTGAGTTACCTGAGGAGGCCATGGAGAGGCTGACCCACCTGGAACAACTGGTGGTCCAGCTGAAGGAGCTCATCCGAGACAAAGACACCCAGCTCCTCCAAAAGGACACTGAGCTGACCAACAAAGATGCTCAGCTCAAGGTAAGTAAACCTCTGTGTGTTTGTGTTTGTGCTTGTGAGTGAGTCTTCACACGCAATAGTTTGAGTGTTATTTTGCTTGATGTTATAGAATGAGAGAGAAGAAGCTGAGGCCCGTTTCACCAAACTCAAGCTGCAGGCCAAAGCCAAGATGGCGTCACTCACCAAACAGATAACTGAGTTGAAAGGACAAGGAGGAGCAACAGTGAGTTTTAGTTAGGCTAAAAGTTTTGGGTTTTTTTTGCATTTTTACTTAGTTATTACAATTTTATAAGTTTTTAATATGAGAATCTGATATAATGTCTTTAAGTGTAGAGTAATGGTAGCTGGCACCTTTGGGTCTAAGGCACTTCGGGGAAAAAAGTGCATTAATTGATTTGTTGTTTGTGTAGACAAAGATATGCCTCTGGTTACCCGCAGCCCAGTAATAAAGTTCAAGTCCTTCCATTTTATCTGACTTGGGGATCTGTTTTGTCTGCAGCAGAGTCCAGACAGCTCTTTCACTGGAGCCGGTGCTGCAGTCGAGGAGGAGCTCCGAGAGCTGAAGAACAAGCTGAGCGAGGAGGAAACCAGGAGCCGAGAGCTTAAAGAACGACTTCAAACCTTTGAGCAGCTCCTTCAGGAGAAGGAGGCTGCCCATGCTGAACAGGTGGCGCAGAATGTCTCTGGGTGTGGACCTAAATTTAATGGGAGTGCGCTTTGTGAATGATTTGTTGTGTTTTTTGCTTTCAGCTGCGGGTACTGCAGGCGGTGGTCTGTGAGAAGGACGTGCGTTTCCAGGAACAGATTCAGAAACATGAAGAGGAGCTGCTGAAGACCACGGCACAGTCTCAGAATGAGGGAGAGATTCAGAAGGTAAGAAGTCCTGTATGTCTTGAGCATAACTAACAAATCAGGCTGTATTTGTTACTGTTCACTTTTCTTCATAAAGCCTCTAAAGTAACAAAATATAACTGTGCTCTGATCACACCTGCAAACAAAAGCTCTCATTAACTGTTTAAAATGGTACAGATACCCTGAAATATTGTATGTGTTGCATACAATTTGTTATTAAAAAGGTGGATTTCAGAGGCCTAATTTCATTTGTATAGTTCAAAATCACCCATATACCATAAGAGAGATGCATTATTTGATCCTTTATCAGGGTATAAGGGAAAAAGGGAACACCTTTGCCCCTATAAGTGTCCATGAACTACAACCAACACTGGGGTCAGAAAAAAAAAACAAAACTGAAACCAAAACCTGTTTTAGGTTGTGAAGCAGTGAAAGTGCACTTAATCTCCACCCTTCAGATATGTGTTCACAGTGCCTTACACTCTCCCTGTCTCAGCAGCACTGTGAAGAGCTCGAAGAGGCCCTAAAGGCTCGTGCAGGAGAACTGGAAATGCTGCAGCAGGAGGTGAGCAGTGCTGATCAGCAGAAACAGGTACAGATCCTGTTGGACTGGATAGTTGTTTGCCTGCTTATTGTGTATTGGTTTTGATGTTGTCCTTCATCTTAGCAACTATTTACAAATGCTGGTAATGACAAGAAAGCTGTTCAAACAAAACACGCCCTACGTCTAGATGACACGTTATTATAAATTGTTTTTCTGAGCCACATAAAATGCACCCACACATATAGTCTTGCTCTTTCTGCTCAGATCCTGACTGCTCAGTTCCGGCAGATGGAGCAGGAGCTGGCGGAGGCCGTCAAGCTGAGGGAGGAGGAGAGGCAGCAGTGGGCTGAACAGGCGAGCAGGGCTGATACAGAACTCGCAGGCCTTCAAGCCAGCCTAGAGGCCCTTGAAAAAGAGAGAATGGAAGTGGCAAGGCAGGAGAGTGAGCTGGCCTCCCTGAGAGAAGCAGAGCATGCCAGTCATGAGGCACTGGAGAGGGAGAAGATGGAAGTTGCCAGATTAGAGGCAGAGCTGGCTGTGATGAAAAAGGCTGAGCTTGCAGCTGCCCAAGCGAGTGAGAGACACAGGGCGGAAATTGCTCAGCTCGAAGGCAAACTTGCGTCAGTGAGAGAGGCAGAGTCTGCAGCTGTCCATGCCAGGCAGGATGCCTCAGAGAGGGAGAAATCTGAAGTGGAAAAACTGGAGAAAGAACTGGCTTCCCTCAGGGAGCAATACGTAACTGAACGAAGTACAAGGACATAACAC